>VDFB02139380.1:0-45943 GCA_007258455.2 Sequoia sempervirens | reverse complement strand
ATATGATGGTATTTGTATGTGTGGTTGTATGAATAAAACTCCTCTCGAGCCTATATATTAGGATTGATGGTTGAGGAGCAAAGCTAGTTTTTTTATTTACCAGATAATACTTCATTGTTGTTAGTTTTATATTATAAAATTGCAATAGTCATGTACTAATGAATAAGAAATATTTAGAGATTCTTTTCATACTATAAGAAGTCCAATTTTTATGCAATAAAGGAGTTTAGTTTACTATCATGATTTGTTGATGAGAAGTGCATAGTTGATATCTTTTGTGGGTGCAACAACTCGAACAAGGGCCACTCAAGGTACTACCAACCCATCTTATTTTTTATACTATATTAGATGTTACATTTTTGTATCCATTTATCTAAATTATCAATTATATGTATGTGAATTGCATGAATGATACTATAGTATGAATTAAATTTTGTAACAGTACGTTGAGAAGTTAGAATTTAATAGTGTTAGTTGCAAGTTTAGATTCAATAGTTAGCAGTTACAACATTAAGCAAAAGGTACCCATAGCATAAGCACTAGATTTATGTTATTTCCCCTATTTTACAATTTGATGCTTTATTTTCCTTTCCAAATTTTATAGTTTTCTATACATGTGCGACCACCTATGTTTCATCAATATAGGGTGTAATTAGGATCTTGAATGCACATATAGTTCCAACACTATCAAAAGCTTACAAGCCCTGGTTGATAATTAAATGAGGCCTTTGTGAGGATTTAGTGAATTTCTCAGTTAGGAATCTTTCCTCTGAATTATGTGTCCACTTAGAAACACCAAGTTGATTGAACATTAGAAAGGCCTTACAATTCTATTGGTATTTGGCTTGTTTTATTCATGCTCAATACCATGCTTCTAAGTTGGCCACCAAAGGGGATAAATGTTGAATGGAAATTTTTGGTTGAAGAATATAAATTTGACATAGCTAGAATGAGTTGGAGTATGGTTTCGGATTTTAGATCTATCACCCTCAACATATCTAGCAATCCTCACGCTTTCCTAGAAACCAAAGAACTTCTAGCCACATGGTAGAATTCCCAAATAAATATCATTGTTGAGATATTTATAGCTAGTATAGGGTGGTTACTAACCATTACAATTCTGATTTTGAGCAAAGAAATGTAGTATTTTAGGGATATTTTGGGGAAGCTCCTTTGGTCTCATGTTGTGTGTGAAAATTTGCATCCATTGATAACATTAAGTGTAAATATTATAGGTTATATATCATTATTTGAATGGATATTTCAAGCCAAACATGATTGTAACAACCACCTTCTAGCCCATATGAGATATAATCTAAATTATCTTTCAAGTGATAAATTTTGGGGCATCATTTTAATAATCTTCAGAGTCCAAATTAAATATTATAACAATAGTTTGGAAGAGGTGAACATCATAGTTGATCTACATTGGTCACATTTATTTGAAAGGTACATTATAGAGATAAATTTCAAGGGAAAGGACTCCATACAGTTGTATTCAATTATAGATTTGAGTGATCTTCAGTTTGATGCTAGTGTTGGAATATCTTTAGGAATTGTATGGTTGTTTCTAGATTCCATGTTGTTTATTTTTGCAAGGGATCTTTGGTGTTGCAACTATTGTACCATTTTAACAATGCTAATATGATGCAAAGTCAGAGGATTCACAATTCAACTCAATAATAACATATTTCGCAACAATAGGCTTCAACTCATACACCCATCCTTCAAGGAAAATTACATTCACAAATGCTTGTTTCAAGACACCAAAGCTGAGAACATGGCTATAATCTTCTTTTCATTCCTCAAAACACCTTAGGCAACATTTTAAAAAACTATCTCAAACATGAGAACTCTCCAAAAAATAGACTGTCCTAATTCAATAACTAGGCCTTTAGACCCCAACTATAGAAAACTTTACATTTCTAAGTCCATCCCTCCTTTCTAATACTAAAAAAAAGTGTAAAAGGGTCTGAAAAACCATCAGGAACCTTCACCCAACCTTTTTTCATGTTATTTTAACAAACTCTCATATTGAACTTGCACTTTTAACTCCAAACATGACTGTCACAACTTTTCCCAGCAGGACAGTCGCAAATAATGGCCTCCAATATAACAATTCCCAAAACCAAATTCAGGAAAAGGACTCAAATTCACCCTAACAACCTTTGAGAATAATACAACTCATGAATGATTCATATTCCATGATCAAACTCATCAAATCACCACTGTGCACTATGATTTTCTAGATTTTCCCTAAATTGTAGAGCTAGGGCTTCATGAAATCTGCCCAAGACCACCTTTACATGCTCTATAAATTTTAAATATTAAATAATACATTCAAAACTCCCTAAAAACCAAATTTTAGGAGATTCCATAAGATTAATCAAGAGAAACACAATTTGTTTTGTATACAAACCCCAAAACCCTATATTCAAGACAGTTTTTAGAAATGGGATTATTTGACCCTTTAAAAGGAATTATAAAAATTACTGATAAAAATAAAGTTTGTCTCCAACATCAAGCTCCTTCCATCCATCCAATTTTAAGGTTCGTACAAGTCTGTATGTGGCCGTACTAACGTGTTTTCTTACTGCAATTTCAGAAAAACGTTTTCAGAACTGGCTGCCTTCACCAAAATCAACATAACTTTCTTAAAACATCATGTATTTAAGTGAAAAAATAAATTAAATTAAATTATGCTCCAAGAAATATCATTCCACGTGACTTCCCCACAAAAATATATCCGTACAATACCGTACAACAGCCTGCAATTTCACTTTACCAGTCAGAAATCAGAAAATGCAGAGTTTATTCATGATTTTCTCTTTACAATGCCAACTCCACCCCTGACTCGACCTATGTGAGGCTTATTTATACATAAAATACTAAAAATAACTCATAAAAATTGACCACAACTAATATAACTGACTCAAATCACCTTGACTTGTCAATTTTTCCAACTTTGAACATTATTTGATAATGCCTTAAAACATGACTTCCTAGGACTCCAAATGACCTCAAAATATCAAAAATGGCTCATTAGGCCTTATTACAACATTAATACATCAAAATGGAATAAATGACTCAATATGGCCTCATGGAGACATGTGATCAAACAAGTGCTCCTGCACCATAATTTTTATGGTTTTTTAGTTTAGACTTCTATTATCAAACATATTTAGCTACCAAATTACACATTTTTGGAAAAATTTCATGAACCATGATGTTTGTGAAGGGGTTCATCCATTAGAGGTGTAGAAGAAAATGGTTTCAGAGACAACACTACTATTTTGGATGTGGCTTGGGACAAGATTTGGTTGTTGCAACTTCATTTTACCTTGTATGCAAGTTGAGTGGTCCAAACTCATAAGGATTCTAGCCTATAGTACGATGATAGGATCCTCTAGGACTCAAGGGGGTTATCATATGGAGATCAAAGTGGTGCAACAAAATAATGGTGGAAAATGCATAATTTTCACTTGGTCTTATGGGAGTTTATGTTAGAATTGTAAATAAACACGAGACATAGGATCAAACAATGAACAAAAACACCTTCATGCAATAGAGTTGCAAACAATAATTTTCTATATCCTCAATAAGAAAAACTTATAGAATGAACCTCAAGAGTCTTCAATGGAGATCTTGAGATAATAGAATGAGGGTGAGTGCTTTATAGGAGCAATCCTAAATGATAAAGGGATTAGATCATGACAAGTGTCAACATCATATGTGATGATACAAAATGATCTAATAAAATCTCACTCTAGTTAACATAAAAAAGAACTCCCAAGTTTTTCTTAAGTGATTGAGAATAAATTAGTAGAATAATTAATTATTAGATAATGTATGATTACTCTAACAAAATTGGATCACCAACATATGGATATTTGGTTGTCTTCACCACTTGAACCAAGTTGAAGAAGGAAAGGTACAAGATCCATATTACATGGAAATTATAGTGGGATTCATGATATTGGGATGGAGACACATGAATATTGGAGTTTTCATGGGACTCTTTCATAGAATTTTTTTCATCTCACATGTACAAGATTTAGACTCTATAAACATAACATCATTAGCACAAAGATACTATAGCATCCCAATTTTCATATCTTGAGGGAAATCAATCTTGGGGCATGAGGAATTGTCATGTTCCCTTTGCAAATTTGGCATCGAGGATTAGGGTAATGGCTCATTGTGTTCCAAGGAACCACCAGGGGTCAGATATCAAGGTGTGACCCAATTCATTCTCAACTAGTAGGGAGAATGAGGAAATTTGCAAGGTTCATGAGGTTGACCTATCAAGGCAAACACATTCCAAGACTAAAAAGAATGGTAGGAAAGGGGGCTAGCCAACATGTCCTAAGACAAGAGGAATGATAGAAAAACTATAGTGTGTGGAATGGCAAGCAAATCTATACCGTGTAGAATGGTGGGAATTTTGCATGTGACATGTGGGGTTTGATTTTGGGTCTTCGCCGACCTGTTAATCTTTTAGGAGGGTAACATATAAATTAGGTAAGTTTTTTATTGTAATAATTCATGTTGTTTATGTAATTTTTAAGCACTTGTGCTCAATAAATATTTTATGGATGAAAACCCATAAGAGACTATGATCAATGGATGAAACCCCATTGGTCACTAGACTTAGAGGAAGAAAACCCTTTTGGTTTTTTGGGATAATTCTCACTCAAGGAGTGCATTAGAGCTTTAAGGAGTTAAGAAAGTTTAGTTGTGTTATTGAATATTGTTGCAGAATTGTATTTTTTTTTGTTATTGTAATGACTATCATAGCAATCCTATTGACTAAGGAAATCATAACTATATCAATACATGAGTTATGTGAATTTCTTAGTCATTTGTGAAATATTTTCTATATGATTGTGTTATTTGAGCATGATTAATCATTGTTGTTCATGATTCAAATCTGATTATGTTTCAAGTCTATTATCTTTATTAAATTTACTAGAAAGGGACATGACAAGCATTGTGATATTCCTAAGTTTATAATCTATTCATACATCCTATGATTTGTGGAGACTAAGTGATATTACCAAAATATTGTTTTAGAGAGGGATTAGGCTTTCAAAGGAGAATCAACATGATAAAATGAAGCAAAGGAAAGGATCCATCAAAATAGATAACCCCTCCTAGTCCACCATCAAAAAGGGAAAAGTGTTCATTCCAAATCTTGAAATTTTGTATGCCTATTTCACCTTCATGTAACCATAGATATGAGTGGTTAATCTATATAATCATGTTCCCTACTCCCACAATGTCACAATTGAAGTGGTGAAAGGTGATGCAAACTCCATATGCAATATCTATCTTTCTACTAGCCCTCATTTGAGAGACATTGCATATGAGCATTGAAAGGCCCTAATTTTTATAAAAAATAACCTTCAAGTTATAGATAATTGTGTATACCAAATATAGACATTTTTCCATGTGATATACCTAGTTTCTACCACCCATACCTATCCTAAAGTCATCACTAACTATGCTAAAAAATGTAATTCATCTTCCTAAACCATCAAGTGGAAGGGAAAGAGTAACCAATTTAATTATACTATCTCCAGAGATATTATTAAAAATATTTTGGGTACCCCCTTGGGCTCCTTCTACTATAGAGTGAATAGCCTCTTCATAGCATGAAGTGAAGTGCAAAACTATTTTTTCATCATGAGTATTCTTTTCCAAACACACCTACTATAATAACCCATGGCCTTGAACTATTTCAAAGTAGAAACATAATCAATGTGTATCATGGTGGCCTACTATTGGGAATGATGGATGAAAAAAGGTATTTTCAAAAAAATTGGTCATGGAAAACAAGATGAGGAAAAACCTTGATCAATTAGCTCCTCTAGCTTGATTTCTCCTAGTACTTGGAGAATCTAATGGCATACCAACTAGTGAACTTCAATTTTCTTACAACTTTCCAGTACACCTCCCCAGTCCTTCATATAATTCTCCATCAATACTATACCCCAACATGAACCCCATAGTTACCTAATCACCAAAGGGGTATGATCCAATCATTCTCTAGATTACCCATCTCAACCAAATGTATGATTTTCATATATTTGTAAAGTATTTGCTTATACCAACCCTCTCCTTGATCAATAATGAACATAGCCATAGGATCACCAAATATTCCATCACAACCTTGATCTCCCTATACAAAGGTGACTATTAATTTAACCAAGATAGCACAATAATAAGAGTCTAGAGATATTACATTTGTCTACAAGTGACCAAGGTAGGTCACTAATAAGGATTTTCCCTTCAACTATATACAATAGATAAACATTATGGATTAAAAATTTACCAATGAAATAGATAAAGTTACATTATATCACCTCTCACACCCATGCAATGACCTCGAAATATTAAGACTAAATCCAATGAGTTTTTGGATGCCAAGATAAGAGAGCTATAGCTAGAAATGGAGGATCATTGGAACTATGATCTAACAATATCATTATCTATATGGCTCAATAATATGAACAACAGTAAGAAAGAAAGTTTTTCCCATAGATAAAGGAAAAGAGAAGCTCCAAAGAGGAGGTAAACAATTTTATTGGTACCTATATAATTGTAATCCTAGTATGAGTCTTACATCTTGTTGAGACACTATATAAAAATTATAATCCTTTAGAGTAGACCTACACAACAAAAAATAATTCCATAAAGAAGCTTGAGTAGAGTGAAATTACATGGTGAATCTATAAGCAGACGTCAACTACATCATGGATAATCCTATTGAATATGCCTTTTATAAGAAATTAAAATATATAAATAATTGATCCCACCCTATCTTAGCCTCATCCAACACTTCTCTAAAAGAAAAAGGAATAGAGGTTTCCTCTTCAAAGGAAGAAGAGGAAGCACAATAAAAATCCCTTGGATATATGGAAACATTGTCCACAAGTAATATCACAAAAAATAATAGTTTTTCCATCTACATCTATCAAAGGCATGGACCCATCATGGCCTTCTACCCATTCCAAACAATAATAGTATTAAAATTTAAGGCATAAGGCATGAAAACATAGTTGGAAAGAGCATAGCCAAAATATCTCCCAAGATAAAGGGATAGGCCAATGATCTTGTTTCATCATCTGAAAGACTATCCACAACAAGAAAGAGCTTGTTATAAGCTTCTACAAATGAAGATGACAATCCTAATTAGAAGAATAAGAGAGAGAAATAACAAGAAAATGTGGATGAGCCACTAGAGAAGAAAACCAAAAGAGCTAAGGATTAAGAAAAGGAGGTCAAAGAACAAGATAAATCTGGTAGAACCACCAAGAGTTAAGTATCCCTCCCCTTATCTTTCTCACTTAGTTATTATTTTCCTTCTCCTTCTCAATTTGTTATTCCTCCTACATCTATTTCTTATTTCCCACCTCTCATTCCTTTCTCACATCCCTTCTTCCCCTTCATGTAGTCCCATTTCCTTTCCCTCTTCTATATATGCATTATCTCATCCAACTCCATTTAACCCACTCCAAGCCCTTTCTCCTAAATCTCCTTAAGTTCCTTAATGTAATCTACTCCATGACCCCCTCCATTCCATTTCCCCCATAATTCTACTATCCAAAATACCAATCAAATTCCTCATTTTTTGTTGTATTGAGGTCATCACCTCCCTTCCTTCCAAGTGACTACCCCACCACATCCATAGACCTTGGACTCACAACCACCTTCACTCACTCTAATTTTGTAGCTTCTTGGTCTATGAACACTCACTCCATCCACCACTACACAAAAAATTAGCCCCATATGTGTCCATATTCTCATTGAGGGATACTCAACTCACTTAAAGCATGATGGGAATAAGGGACCATTCCTTATACCAAAATTAGATTATCCAAATTCAGGTTAGACAATAGAAATAATCCAAAAGAAAAATAAAATAAGTTGTTTCTCCAACCACCAAAAGGGTGACGACAAGTATGGTCTATTGTAACATGTAATATATTTTTCACACTTAAACCCCCTCAAAAACAACCATAAAGGCTAAAATTAGGCCACTAACTACCAAATAAATGAAAAAAAATAGCATCAATAATGTAAGAGTTAAAGATGGGCAGTATAGGAGGGAATAAAGGCTATTGGCACCTCTCTAATCACATTAGAGAGAAAATTCAAGAAGAAATACACCAAGATAGATGTAACCAAGTAGATGATAAAAACTATTGAAATAAATATGAATGTATTGTAGTTCCAAGTGTTTATTATTATAGAAAATGCCATTGAGCTTGAGGAAACCAAGGCCAAGAAAGAAAATAAGCAATTAATAATTGTATAAAATTAAAAGACATAAGTCAAAATGGAATTGGCTATAATAAAGATCCAGATGATTGACATATTAGATAAGTATGTTAAAGATTTTAAGGCTCATCTTTCTCAAGAGAAATTCAATGTTAGTGTCAAAATAGGGGAGATAGGGTCCATGAAGCAAAAATTGAGCTCTTAGGTTCATCAACTCACTAAGCTAAAAACCCAAAGAGAAAATCAAATGTAGACAATCAAGGACCTCATCAAGAAGGAGAAGACATAGGGTCCAAGCTAGAGGTAGCAAAAGAGGAAATCAATAAATTATGTCCCAAGGTTGAAGAATTGAAGTTTTTTGTGGGATTTATTAAGCTCATCAGAGTTGTGTGAAAGTCCTATTGGAAAGAAATTGAATATTTAATAGAACCCTTCACACTGGAACTTTAGCTCATGGAATTAACCAAGGTGTTACATGGTATGGTAAAGAAAGAGGTAAATTGCATAGTGTTGGTTGACAAATTTGTCCATTAGATAATTAACCCAAAGGTTGCTGCCACAATAGTGGTTTACACATTTTGGAAGATCCTGATTTTTGCTAAAATCACATATTTTTAGAAAATATAATGATTTAAGCCTTGAAAAGTTCCATTTAAAGGATTCCAATTGAATAGTGTTTGATAAAACCACCTTAGACCAAGCCCCCTTGGATAGAACCCCGCTATTTTTAAACCATACCTATAACGGAGTCTCCTTTACACCTATCAAAATGCTGCTAAAAAATCACTTTTGATTTACTTTTGGGGGATTAAATGAATTCATTTAAAAAAAAAAAAATTAAGTATGTAGTCCTTATTATAAGCTTCCAAAAAAGTATAATTTTAATTAAATTTAATTTGATTATTTTTTTTTTGTATTTCTTGTGAATGTAGGTTTTTCACCGAAAATCGAGCTCTGTTTTGCACATGTAGAAAAATAGAATATTATCAAAAAAATTGAAAAATATGAGTGCACCAGATATTGGAGTCCTTGATCCAACAAAAAAATTGAATTTATTCATACAAAAATTTACACGCTATACGGTCGCTATGTCTAAATTGTAATTGGTTTGACAAAGTTGATTTTTTTAAAAATCAATAAAAAATATCTAACCAAGTGGAAGCACTAGATATCAAAGTTAAAAAATATAAATTTGAAAGAATTATAATTTTATCCTTCATGGAGAAAAAGTTATGCATTATACGATAAGCATCACTTTTTTAAAATGTTGTTTTCTGAAAAATAACTAATTTTTGAGGGAGATGGAAAAAGAAGTGCAATCTAATTCCAAAAATTTTGAAAAAAATATATTTAGAATCTATAGACAAAATTTCACGAAACTATAGTTTGCATCATCTTCAAATTCCTCACGGTTTAGCTGCTATAGGTGCTTGAAAGTGAAGATTTAGTTAAAAAAAATATTTTAGTGTCTAGTTTGGCCAAAAATTGTAAACCACTATTGTGGGATCACCCCAAAATGACTTTATAACACCCAAAGAAGGACTAATCAATCAAAAAAAAAATAGAGAGATCACCATTGCATTGGTGATCTTCCTCTGAATTTTAATTGAGGTACAACTCCCTCTTTTGATATAATTTTTATTTTTTGAAAATATATGAAAGTGGGGGTATGCATGATTTTGACCAAAAAGTAAGAAATGCAAACTAAAATCTACCCATATCCATGAAATAGATGTGAAGGAAAATTCTTTTAAAACTAAACAAAACTAACGTCAATGCTGGAAATGGATTCGCAAACAAATAATATTGTAGCTTATAGACTAGACTATCAAAGCTTGCAAAATTGAATCAATACAATCTTAACATTTGCTGCAAATAAATGAACCAAAAACCATTGAACAACACATCCTCATAGGGAAGGAATATCCAAATGTTCATCTAAGCTCACAAACTTATTCATAAACATTAGTATCTAACTCACAATTTACTGCACGTAGACAATAAACATTCACAACAATATATTAAAACTACAAAATTTATCCGTCTATTATGATTGATTCTAACTCATGCATCACAGTGCAAGTGGGATCAAAATTTCAGACCCTTGCAATATTCAAGAAGGGATATTTAAAATTTTACATCATAATGGTTGGGATTTCATGGAAACTGATTCATGAACATCAACTGTCATCTGACCAAATAAAAGGTTGGTCAAAAACTATCTAATTCCTATTAGATTATGACAACATGGTCATTAATTGTTATTTTTAAGGGTGGTTAGGATTGCATCCCCATTTCTGATCGATGTGATGGTGGAATGAAATAGTGCTTGTTGTAAGCACACCACATGGCCTACTCACATGTCAAACATTTTCCATCTTCAATTTCCGGTGACTATTGGCAAGCCACTTAGGATTGCTTCCATGTGATTCCTTTAAATTCATAGGATTTCATCAATGTTTGAATCTCATTAACTAAATTCCCATCACATCACCTTATCGAGTTCATTGAGGTTAAGGGAATTTGGATGTACTTTCAGAATTAATTACCTTCAAGCGAACTCTTCTAGCTCTCTCTTATCCATTCTATAAATAAGATTCATCATTGGTTGCTTGAACAATGTTATTCTTTGCTTAAAGCAAGTCAAGCACATCAAGTGATAGAGCTTTAGAGGTTAGGGGCAACTTTCTGGTCATTGAGGGAGTTGGGTGTAGTTTCATTTGTAGGTTGGTCATAGACCAACTTAGGGAAATATTCCTAATTCATAGTGATGTGGAAGAGGACATGATTTGTAAGATCATTGGTGAGCACTTTATGTCCTAGGTGCATGTTCACAATTTCATTTTTCTTGAGTGTTTCTTGTACAACATCATGTGCACCTCTGAGAGTTTCAATGGGGGTTGTGATTTGTCAAGCATCTGGTTAGACCATGATATTTACTATGTGTTGAAGATACCCTAAGAGGTCTCTCTAAACATCCAATTGTGGGCTTGGTTAGTGACGTAATTTTCATTTCTTATGCATTGTGTTACAAGTGAGTTAGTTAAGATATCACCTTATTGTGTGTTGGACTAGAGTGCAACAACATGGAGACCTTCACCCATTTTGTTGAATTCTATGACAACCTCTTCTCCCTTGTGCATATCAAGCGTATGCAAGAAGTTTTTGAGGCCATCAAAGTCCTTGTCTTTACTCTTTGTGCCTAAGAACCCCTGTGTTGCTAAATTCCTCTTTTTGTGATGGTGTAATAAAAACATTTTATGATAAATATACAATAATATATCTATTTTTTTAGCTTTTGAATTGCTTTGTATAATGGGAATGTCTTGGAAATCTTTTGTTTACTTTCTTGTTCATTGATTTCATATGATAAGCTTTTCATTTTACACTTATGGTGAATGAAATTAGCCTTTATGAATATATTTCTCATGAAATATTCATTTCTACAAGTATCTTATCCCTCTGCAAACATATCACTGTTAATGAGGCGATATTTGGCCTTGAATGTACTAGTTATCGGTTTTTGGGTAGGTTCTAGAAATACTTTGGAGTCCACCTTAGTTATGAAAATTTTCTCATACACCGCCTTACTAAAAACACTTTAATCCACTTGTTAACCCCCTTTTTGCTTTTGCAAATACCACTTAACTTGAAAACAATCGATGAGGATGAAGAATTTTTGGGAACCCTGTTGGGGACTGAAAAAGGTTTCCAAACTTCATAATACTCCAAGTCTCTTTATTGTTTCGGTCTTTTCCCATCTGGTTCACCCTTTTAGTCACATAATCATTTCAACAACCACTTGAATAACTAACAACTTTCCACAAATACTGACACAAAAAGTCTTTAAAATTTAAGCTTTTTGGGTGGCAATGAAGTTATGAAAATTTTTCAATATCCGACATAGGTTCAAAAACTTGGTTAAAGACAGACAAAAGAAAACTCTTGATTTAGCTAAGGACTTGGTGGGTTTTTTTTTCTTTGTTTTAAAAAGGGGTGACAGTAACAACTAGCTCTGACAAGTGATGAGGACTGTGAAGGATGAAGATATGAACGTAGACTCAAAACTTTGACAAGAGAGTCACAATCAAGGGAAAACAAACTTATTTACAAGGTAGGGGACACCTACCGACCCCACAAACCAAAATATATTTACATAGCCATTGATAGGCTGAGGAAAGTACAATCCACTGGGCAAGAGAGTCACGATCATGTATTAAAGGATCACACACACCAAAAATGGGTAAAATCCCAAAAGCAAAACGATGAAGGGAAAACAAATTTATTTACAAGGTAGGGGACACCTACCGACCACACAAACCAAAATATATTACACATAGACATTGACAGGCTAAGGAAAGTACAATCCACGACAGCTAAGAGGAGCATACCTTCATCCTAATGGAACATTCAAAAACACTAACTAAAAATAAGAATAAATTAACAAAAGGTTATTTGTGCCAGCCCCTCACATGGTTGGATCAACTTCTAAATGAAAAGGCCCCAAGTTACATATTTATCCACTTCTCTAGTTGGGTCATCCTTCAAGGGAGTCATACCAGTGATTGCAACAAATGGAAAAGAACTACTTGGAAGATGATCAACCGGTGAGGAGTGAACATAGACCACCTCATTCTTCTTGCTTAATGTAGGTTCATTATCACTTAGAATGATATCTGTAAGGACCAAAGATTCGTGCATATTCTCAAAATTGCTCACTCCTTCTAACCTGTAAAGGAATATAGCCCTCATTAGAAGTTGTTGCTCGTCAGGAAACTCCAACGCCTTGTTTGGAAGGGAATCCTTCAATATATAATTCTCATCATTTCATAGCCCTCCTACCATTTTACTTTCTTTCTATACTTCAATTTTAGGAGTGGAATTTTATTCCTCTTTTCTATGCTTCAAGGCGAGAGAATACCAAAATTTTGGCTTATTTCCATCACTTTTCTTAGTTCTTTCTTGATTCCAAATTTTTTAAATGTACCGATCAATCACATTATTGGTTCCACAAAAGGGTATTTCCCATTCAAAAGACACTGAACTTACCCAAACCTCAAGAGCAGGTGATTTCTTGACATTATTTTGTGTTTGAGTGGTAGGATTTGGGGTAGGACTTGTGATGCTGCAGAAATGAAGATCTTATTCGTCCTTTGAGCTATTAGAATCTTCTTCTTTTAGTCCTGAGAGTTTAACATAGGCTTCACTCTTGCTTCCCACTCTAAAAGTATCTAAAAATTCCTCTTGATGTGACATGGTCAAGTTCAAGGAAATGGTCCTGGGAAATTCATCACTACTTAATACTCCAAGAACTTCCCTTAGGATGAGGTTTAAACCTAGGAAAGGTTCATCTTCTGGACATTCATGATGACTTGACAAATATTCTTCTATTCTTATGGCCTCAGTCTTTACTACTTCGAAATCAACTATGCCTCTTCTTCTTAGCACAAAATAAATTTTAGGAAGCAGGGCATGCATAAAGGAAGCTATTATATTGGATGGGGTAGGCCTACTAGAGCTTGTAATTCATTCAAGATCGGATGGGGTAGGCCTATTGGAGCGTGGAATTCGTTCCAAGGATCTAGTGAATTTTTCAATAAATATTCTAACATCTTCACCTTCACTTTTCTGCATATTGAAAAGAGACCTTAAAAGTGTTGCTACATTGACCACTATCTTGAATCTCTCAGTAAATCTGCCTCTCAAAGTGTTTCAATCAGTAATGCACCCATCATCAGGCCATCTGAACCATTGTGTTTCTCAACCTTCCAATGATGCAACAAAAAGTTGAACAACCACATTTTCTTTGATGACTCCAGAAATAGCACATGCAACATAAAACGTATATATATGATCTTTATGGTCTTGTACCTCTTCCCCAGTAAATTTCAAGAAGTGCTCTCTTGATCCTTCAGGGAAGGGAGAATATCTTGATAATTCCATGGTTACAAAATTGGCTCTCCATGGCTATGATGAAGAAGAATTCATCAAAAGAAATTGTGAATGAGGAGGTGGGATTCTTTGCAACAGATTTTTCAATCTCTAAGAAGAGATAATATCTTGATTTCAATTAATTCTGATGTGGCTCTCTTTGGGTTAGCGGTAGGTTTTTATTTCAGTTAGGCCGAGGTGGCAGATTAGGATAATGCACAATCTCAATCCTTGGAAACCTCTCAATCCTAGGTCTTGGCAAATGTTATGCATGTTCTTCTTCCTCCTCGAGCACACAACTTACTCTCATATAATCAACCACACTTCTTCGATACCGTGACACAAGAGTGTTCAATTGGGAGATGATGTCTTCTTATTCATATGTGACCAAATATAAACTTGGCTGCAAAACACGAAAGATATTTTCATTGGGAAACACTCTCTTTGATCATGATATGGATAAGGAAACAAGAAAATTCTTCGCACAAATCCCTAGTAGAGTCTCCAAAAATCTGTTGGTTAACAATTTTTTCCTTTAGATAATTAACACAAAATGACTCTATAATTCCAAAAAAAAGACTAATTGATCAATAGTTGGAGAGATCACCATTACATTGGTGATCTTCCTCTGAATTTTGGTTGAGGTACAGCTCCCTCTTCTGATATAATTTTTATTTTTTAAAAATATATGAAAGTGGGGGAATGCTTTTGACCAAAAAGCAGGAAAGGAAAACTAACATCTACCCATATCCATGAAATTGGTGCGAAGGAAAATAATTTTAAAGCTAAAGAAAACTAACTTTAATGTTGGAAATGGACTAGCAAACAATTAATATCATAGCTCACAAACTAGACTATCAAAGCTTGCTAACTTGACTCAATACAATCTTAACATTTATTGCAAATAAATCAATCAAACACCATTGAACAACACATCCTCGCAGGTAAGGAATATCCAAATTTTTATTTAAGCTCGCGGACTTATTCATAAACATTAGTATCTAACTCACAATTTACTACACATAGACAATAAACATTCACAAAAATATATTAAAACTGCAAAATTGATCCTTCAATTATGATTGATTCTCACTCATGCATCACAATGCAAGGGGGATTCAAATTTTGGACCCTTGCAATATCCAACAAAGGGATATTTAAAATTTTACATCATAACAATTGGGATTTCTTGGAAACCAATTCTTGAACATTAATCATCATCTTGTTGAATAAAAGGTTGGTCAAAAACTGACTAATTCCTATCATATTATGACAAAACAACCATTAATTGTTATTTTTAACAGTGTTTATGATTACATCCCCATTTCCAATCGATATGATGGGAAAATGAATCAATGTTTATTCATAAGCAGACCATGTGGCCTACTCTTGTGCGAAATGTTGACCACCTTCAATTTTTGGTGACTGTTGGAAAGCCACTTAGGATTGTTTCTATGTGATTTCTTTAAACGCAAAGGGTTTTGTTGATGTTTGAATCCCGTTCACTAAATTTCCACCACATCACCTTTTTGAGTTCATTGCATTTGAGTAAATTTGGATGTAATTTTAGCATTAATTACCTTTAAATGAACTCTTCTATCTCTCTCTTCTCCATTCTATAAATAAGCTTCATCATTTTTTACTTGCATAATGTTAATTTCTTCTTCAAGCATGTCGAGCACATCAAGTGATGGAGCTCTAGAGGTTAGGGGCAACTTTTTGGTCATTGATGGAGTTGAGTACAACAACATTCATAGGTTGGTCATAGACCAACTTAGGGAAATATTCCTAATCCGCAATGATGTGGAAGAGGACTTGATTTGTAAGATCATTGGTGAGCACTTTATGTCCTAGGTGTATGTTCACAATTTTGATCTGCTCGAGCATTTCCTGTACAAAATCGTACACACCTTCAAGAGTTTCAAATGGGGGTTGTGAGCTGTCGAGTGTCTAGTTAGACCACAATACTTATTGTGTTGAAGATTCCTAAGAAGTCTCTATGTACATCCAATTGTGGGCTTGGTTGGTAATGCAGTTTTCATTGCTTCTACACTATGTAACGAGTGAGCTAGTCAAGCTATTGTCTTACTGTGTGCTGGAAAAGAGCACAACAACATGGAGATCTTCACCTATTTTGTTGAATTCAACAAGAACCTCTTCTCCCCTACACAAATCAAGTTTATCCAAGAAGTTATTGAGGCCATTAGAGTCCTCGTCTTTACTTTTTGTGCCTAAGACCCCTTGTGTTGCTAAATCCTCTTTTTGTGATAATTATTTAATAATATGTCTATCTTTTTGGCTTTCAAATTGCTCTGTATAATGGGAATGTCTTGGAAATATTTTGTTTAATTTCCTTTTTGTTTCTTTCATGTGATAAGCTTTTCATTTTACGCTCATGGTGAATGACTTTAGCCTTTATGAATGTATTTCTCAAGAAATATCCATTTCTGCAAGTATCTTATCCTTCTACAAACATATCACTGATAATGAGGCAATATTCGGCCTTGAATGTATTGGTTATTGGTTTCTAGGTAGGTTCTAGAAATACTTAGGAGTCCACCTTAGTTATGAAAACCTGCTCATACACCGACTTGCTAAAAACAATTTATTTCGCTCATTAACCCCCTTTTTTCTTTTACAAATAACACTTAGAAGCATAGCCATCACTTAACTTGAAAATAATTGACGAAGATGAATAATTTTTGGGAACCCTGTCGGGGATTGACAAAGGTTTCTAAACTTCATAATACTCCACCAAGTCTCTTTATTGTCTTGGTCTTTTCCCATTTGGTTCACCTTTTTAGTCACATAATCATTTCGGCAACCGCTTGATTGACTAACCACTTGCCACAAAGACTGACACAAAAAGTATTTAAAATTTAAGCTTGTCGGGTGGGAATGAAGTTATGAAACTTCTTAGGTATCTGACACAGGTTTTTAAACTTGGTTAAATACTAAGGAAAATAAATTATTTAGCTAAGGAGTTGGTGGGTTTTTTTCTTTGTTTTAAAAGGGGCAACTGAAAGTGACAATAACAAATGGATCTAAGTATAGATGAGGACTATGAAGGATGAAGATATTAACCCAAACTCAAAACCTTGACACTAGTCCCTTATCCATTGGGCAATAGAGTCACGATCATGTATTAAAGGATCACACACACCAAAAATGGGACAAAACCCAAAACCAAAATGATGAAGGGAAAACAAACTTATTTACAAGGTAGAGGAAACCTACCAACCACGTAAACCAAAATATATTATACATAGCCATTAACAAGCTGAGGAAAGTATGATCCATGATAGCTAAGAGGAGCATACCTTTGTCCCAATGGCACATTCAAAAAAACTAATTGAAAATGTTGATGCCAAAATTTGATGAGGTAATAGTGTCTTATGGGAAACTTAGTTTATGGGGGACCTTTTGCACTAAACTGAGTGACCTCCAGATTTTTAGAAAAGTTGGCTTCTTCTACAATGGGGGTTTGAAAGGGAAAAGGAAACAGATATAATAAAATAAAGTCTAACCTAAGGCGATGCACCAAGACTTAATGATAGGCACAATAAATCATAGATCTAAGGGCGTGAATGGTGTTGTAGTGTTCCAGAACATCAGAAACTTAAGATTATAGCATAGACAATCCATTCATTGACATAAAATAATATTGCACACATTCCTACTGCCAAGAAGAGTCATTAGACATGGTCTAGGTCAGCAAACTTGCATTCAACATATATAGAAGTTCTTAAATGAAATGTCCAGACAATTAAAAGCACGGTTTACAGTTTGATCAAATAGCATAAAAAATAGAAAGGCTGAACAATTGGCACAGTCTGAGAGTTTTTGCAATAACATAAAATAACAATAAAGGTCTAGCATCTTTTACTAAAACTAGTGTTTTTCTTCAAATTTCGGACCCATTTCTCACAATAGAGAAAAGTATATATAGCAGAAAAACTTCCCACCACCTCAGAGAGCAGCAACAAAAAAGATTTCGCAATCCCCTAGCAATGATGCAAGAATCAGAATATTCCCAAAGCTGTTGCAACAGAATTGATTTGGAACCAAGCATCCAGTCACTCCAGGCACAGGTACGTCCTTTGCAAATGATGGCGGTGGTCCCGGAAAGGCCCAATCAGACAAGTGTTACTCTCTTGTGCGAATGATTATGACACACAACGGCCAATAGCATCATTCGGTTCATCTAGTCCATCGCTTGAATATGAAATCCATTAGCTAGGCACGTGGCAGCCTTTCATTGCCCATATGAACCCTTTTCCTTTGCCGCTAAGGACTTGTGTTAATGCTACACGTGTCGAACAGGTGGAGCACTTCACCAAAAATGGAGGGAATGATCACCAACCGGGCGCAAAAGAGACACGTGGTAGCGTTTCACTGCCCACAGTTGCTACTTCATCTCTACGCTGAAATATTTTTGAATAGCAGACAAGTAGCAAGTGTACACTGCATATAGAAACTATGGGTCCCACCAAAACCTTTTAGGAATGAGGGCTTCGTGGCAGCCTTTCGGAGCCCGATGAGGCAGCAAGAAAACATGATCAAAAGTATCCCACAGCTGCAACACGTGGAAGCATAGCGGAGTTTCCTAGAATGCCAAGGAATGTTAAAACTTAGGGTTGCAAGGAGTAGACACGTGGCACGGTAGAGCATAACCTAGATAAAAGGCCAAGCTGACTTTACGATGCACAGGTCGATGCATAGAGGAAAAATACACCTGAAGGGAGCAAGTTAAATATTTATTAACAGCTTTTGGCGACTATCAAGAGCGTTTCAACTAAGGAACGGAAAACCCAAAATTTCTCTAGTTTATAGGCCAGAGTTCCATTTCATTGGGAAATGGAGTCAAAGATTGGAAAGAGCCACCTGCAAAGGTGACCATTCATCCTCAGATGGCTTCACCATGTTGCGTAAATTCTCCTGCACTTCACTTAGATCAATAGTTTCCTTGTGAGGTAGAAAATTGGGTAAACCGACCCCTACTTCACAATGAAATAGTAGTTGTGCAAGTGGATGAATCACTCCCTCAATGTCAGTCATTGTGGGAGGATGACTGAAATCCCTGAAATCCTCCAGATCATTTTCCTTCTCTTCTATCTTTTGTGCAATTTGCTCGATCATGGCAATAGATCCATCTTCAAGGAATTGGCACAGAAAACCCATCATGCTTAACTCAGAGAAACTCCCCCGTATGTTTTCCAGTGTCTTGCTCAGAATAGTCGCAGTTGCTTTAGTGCATTGGAAGGCGGAGTGGCAATGGATGAACTTATTTTTCATTTGAGCAACAGCATCTCGATCTTCAATACCCGCTCTGGCAAGGTTTTCATTAGAGACCGAGTATAGCTCGATGAACAGATCTTTTTCTTCAAGAACCTTCTCTAAGACGAAACGTGGGAACCGCTCAATCATATCATGATCCTCCTGGCACATCTTTGATGCCTTGGTGATGAATCAGAGGGTAGGTTATAGTGTTAGGCAAAAAGCTTTAATTTTTTCCTAGTGAGAGATGTACAACTACCTAACCAACAGAATTATGTCTGGCTGTGTAGGGGCAGATAGGAGAGAACTTTTAAGAGAAACAATCTCCTCGTCTCTTGAAATAATGGCCTTAGCCAATTCTATCATTTTCTTTTTCTCAGACGCTAACTTTTTTGCAGAGCTTCTCATTTCTTTATTCCAATTCTCCTCGGTTCGGGAGTGATTTTCTAAGTGTGTCCAGAGAAGACTTTGTCTCTTGGAGTTCTTCTATTTGATCCTTGAGGCCCTTAAATTTAGTCTCTTTCTCTTGTATTTTATGCTCATATTGAGCTTGTTGGTGCTCCAACACTTCATTCCTCTATGCCATTACTTGACTACACTCAAGGAAAAGTCACTCTAGCTCTTCATTCTTCAGTCGCAGGTTTTGTTTTGTCTCCTAATTCTTAGACTATAGCTCTTTTTATCATGGCAAGGTCGACAACCTGAGTCTTCACAAGTTCACCCTAAAGTCTATTCCTCTTGTCCTCCACAGCCAGTACCATTTCCATCAAACTTGCAACATCCGCCTCCAAGTATTTCTTTTTTTTCTCCAAAAAACTAATCATTTCTCTTGTTGCTTTAAGTTGCTCATCCTTCTTCTTTAGCTGGCGGCCAGTTTTAAGGAAGTCAGAAGTGACTACCCGTTGTGTTTCCTCCATGATTTCAACCTTATCCTATAGTCGGGCCACCTTCATGTTGATCCCTACCGCATATATCTCATAATCTTCCAAGTGCATTTCCCCTGAGGCTTGGTTACCCTCGGGTACATGGTTGCAAACTTCAATTCTTGTCGGGCCTCATCATAAAGAGTCTGTATTTTTGGCTCAATAGAAGCACTGTCATCTTTTTCCCTACGCTTTCAAACTCTACTTACATGTGCCTCCTTTCTGCAATCAATATGTTCCATAAATTTGGCTGGCGATGAAACTAGTCCACCTGCGAAAGGAGCACCAGAAGGCAGGGCATAGGAATAGGTAACCTTCATAGGCACAGGCATTTGTTTCTTATGGAGAGTGACATTTTGCGGGGAGAAATGGGGCACGTTCCAAAGTTCCATTTGAGGCCCAACAGAAGGGCTAGTCACTTATAATGACTGAATTGGTGAATCAACCGCAAGACTCATAGGCTAGGATGGTGGAGGAGTTGTCAATGTGGTGGCAACCTGTTAAGATGGAAGAGAATTTGTAGTAATAGCAGAAAGAAAAGGGGCACTCGCAGGGGGTATGTTTTCGGAAAGCGAGGCAAGGATAGTCTGAGCAGTAGCAGTGGGTGTAAGGGTCTGTGGAGGAGTAAGGACGAGTGGATAAATCTGTGAAAATTGGGCAAAACCTCCTGAATATGTTGGATTAAAAGTGGAAAGCATAGGGCCAGTACGCATGGCAGGGATCAATGTTGAGGAAGGGGTAGATACAAGGGAATGAGAAGTAAGGGAAGAAGGAACGAAGGAACGAATTTTACCTATTGACTGGTTGATGGCGGCTCCAGAATTGTCAGTGACTCCTCCTCAACCTCAGGCTCCTGGCTAGCTGCAAGCACTTTTCTTCTAGCCGGTTCTTGCGAACCCTCTCAAAGAATGCTCTTTGTGCATTTTTGCTTTGCGAGCGGAGTGTCCTGAGCTTCAGAAGTTATTGTTGTTTGCTACAGTGATAATTTGGATGGCTTAGCGAACCAAGTGAGTGTACGTGAGGCCCTTGATATATTAAAGCGCACATTCATGGCCACATAGGCGAGTTGTCCAGGGTCTTTCTCCTTCAGCGCAGAGGAGGCTAATGTCGCCACTTCCTCTTCCTGCTCCTTGAACTCACCTCTCGGGTCTCCACTCTTATTAATACTAGAGCTCGGGCTGGGGTGGCCCTCATTCCACCATCTTTCAAATTCCTTTTCATCCTTTAGACTGTCGTAAGGGGAATCCAATTGCCCTATTTCTTGGCGATACTTTCAGAAAGCCTCTATTTTTTAAGTAGCCCAATCCTCATCCTTCTTCAACTTATTGTGCATAGCGTGCTCCATGTGGACATTATCTTGGGCCACCTCCATAGCAAAGTAGAACTTGTGCCATGGCCCTCTAGTATCTTGCATAGGAATACGTGTCAATTCAACAAAATTTTCATCCTTGTCTACCCGCGAGTTACGCTGCTTCTCCCAGTAAGGTCAGGGAACATGTGTAACTTTCATATGTGGCTCCAGAAAGTCATTGAAAGGGTTGTATTTACACTTATCATTTACCAACACCAACCCTAAATAAGCCAATTTATCCTCCAATAACTGGTCTGATTGTTTCTTTATCAAAGTTACCGACTTGAAATTATTCAAACAAGAGAAGAATCCCTTTTTCTTGACACTTTTGTTGCTACAGAAGGTAAAATAAATAATACACATCTACCAATACATTTCCAGTGCGAGCACCCTATCTATGACATAAGCTGGGAGAAGGAAAAGTCAGCCAGTGAAGCCCCACATCTGGAGAATTGTGAAATTCGTTCCTAAGAACAGGTCACAGGCAGGAGTGAAACTCTGCATATATCCGGTCTGCTCCTTGTGGAGCCAAATTATGTCATCTTTTCTGATTAAATCGTGCAAGACTAGAGTTATGAAATAGTTCGAGAATGCATAATAATCATATGATGTAGAAAGAAAAGGCGTCCACGTGGACACTGGCTTCCTCTTACCCCGTTCATTAAAAATTGATAATAGAAAATACCGGGCGAAGAAATTAGGGGAAACATGTGAACCAAGAAAGAAAGAAATATGAACTTTTCCTCCGTCGGGCAATTCTTTATTTTCCGTATCATTTCCTCTACCATGAACTCAGCAAAATCATACCAGAAGGTATCATGTTGCTTCCCAAATTGGAATGTCGGTCCCAATTGAAAAGTTTCCACCATCTCATTAGAATCTTGGCCACACACAAAAGCTAGCATGGACACAACATCCTGAAAATCCTCATGTAACGCTCCACGTGGCAACGTAATACTTGGTAGTTTAGTGGATGGGATGTCTTTCCTACTAGTCTCCTCCAACAAGAACTCTGAGTTATTTTTCATCGCCCTCCATGTTTTCTCTCCTTTGCCAAGGTAAAATGACTCAATGTTCTCTCTTCTTTTACTTGGGTCCAGGATACATAGCATATGCCAGATGGCCTGTAGGCTGATGTGAACCCTTAAGTTTTGGTCTTCAATATAGTGGGTATCAGGGTTATAATGTTGGATGGTAGCGTCAACTATCTCTCAGCAGTAGTACACCAGCGGGACCATGTATTGCAGAAGACCACTATACCAAATTTTTGTTGCTGGAGATTTGTCTACATTTGGTGTCGTCAACCTTGCATAGGTTGCTTCTCTTAAGGACTTAGGTTTTTTTGTGAGCCATGGATCATAGATATTATCCCATTTCTCTTCAACCCTTTTCTTGTTTCTGCAATCCTTGGGCCTTTTTAGCTCTGTTGTATAGGCCCTCTTCGGCCTGCTGGGTATACCAAGCGTAGCATACACCAAATCCTCATAGACATACACACCCTCTGATGATCATATGGCTATAAACAGCTCCTGGATAATTTCCTCTTGCCTTGGTTGAGATGAACTCTCTGACATTTTCTCTTTGGATAAAGACCTCTATGAGTTCTAGACTCTGCAATTTTTCTCGACTCTGGATATGCTAAAAAAAACAACTCTACACCTTTAGCTTTGGCGTTTGTAAAAAGAATTTGAATTATTAATCCTTTTCATGCAATATTTGGCTATCTTTCCTCAAGGTGGTAGACAAAAGCATGCCTTTTTCATTTAATTCAGCATGTACCGTTAATTTTGCAATTCGTGCAAAATAAACTACTTGCCATTTTGAGGCAGCAAGAGCTTATTATTGCATTTGGCATCCCTGTGATACATTGTGATTCCCTTGAAACTTGAGCTGGAAATTTGCTTTCTAACCTTGCATTAGTATGCGCTAGTAATTAATATCCTAGCCAGAATGATTACACCAAAGAAAATTATCACAGCCTAAAAAGATATGAATATTGCCTTTGGCTCTGGGAAACACCTGTGAAATGACACAATAGCCTACAGTCGTGCGGCTTACTGTCGATGAGCACCACCTTTTTAAAGCTAATTAGTTAGCTCTTATTAATCTAGCATGCATTGAGTCATACCTCCGCAAATGCAACTAGCCTAGAAATGTGAGCAAAGGTAGGCCCGCCTTTCAATTTGGCATCTAGTTATCATCACATTTTCTCAAAATGGATTGGCATGCATCTTGTCATTTTTTCTATAAATAGATCAGTAAGCAGTGAGGAAATCATACTTAGCATTTGAGTAGTGATAGGTTGTTAGCAGAGTTTTAAGCAAGTTTTTTCATATGTTAGGTGATAGGTAAATTTTAGTATTGGCTAAAAGCATAGGCATAGTGTCAAAATCATGGATACTCTTGTTTGTCTAACCTCTTATAAGTCACAGACAGCATTTCTAGGGGAGGTTTCTACTAGGCAGCTGAAAAGGATGACCAAGAATAAGCATTCATTGGTCTTGATAGCCATAAAATTGGTTCTGGGTAAAGACTGTGTAGAATATGAGGACAAGTATTGTGTGAACACTGATATATGTTCCCACTTTGTGGCATCTATGTTATACATTGGCATTCCCAGGCCTCTCATCCTAAAGTTGGTCAAAGAAATGTTTCCCAAAAAGTACCTGAATGGCCTTGGTGAAGTTGATGCTCACGTCGCATATGGAGTAGGTCTGTCGTCAGCTAGCGACCTCTGTCGCTTTATCGAGGAAGAAGTTGTAGTCATTTGGCTATCATTTCTTAGTAGATTCTGCCTTCAGACACGCGATGAGCATCAACAGAGGGTTACCCAGACCTTACACTTCCTATTATGTAGTTACAACGTGATACCGTTCTATGACGTAGATTGGTTTACTAACTTCAGGAACCTGGTATTTCCCCCGCCAATGGTAGTTGTGCTGAATGATGTTGCTTCTATTGCAGAAGAACCTGCTGACGAGGAAGACATAGATGTTTCCATTGATGCGTCAATTGCTACCTCTTGTGCCCTTAGATGAAAACCCTCTCTGCTCCCTAAAAAAAATGCCTCCCTATTTTCTTTATTTCCTGTTGTTACATAGACCACCTATCCTGCAATTTTGTATATAAGACTGAAAAGGGCTATCATTTTGGCATACATCAAAGAATAGCTAGAATACTTGCATACTTTTTGGATTATGGTTTCCCTATCCATTTTGAAATGTAAAAAGCCAAAGAATATATATAAATATATATATATATATATATATATATATATATATATATATATCTTTATAAAGAAAATCCATGCTCCTTTCATTTTGTATTTCAATTTTATGGGCTATAAGACTTCCATTCTGTATTTCAGTTTTATGGGCTCTTTTCTAGCATATGTGTTCATTTCTTTGCATATGGGTATGTTTTATGTAAAGAAATCCTGCTATTCCACCCTCTGTAATAATGAGTTAATTCTGCAGAGACACAAACCAATTTTGAAAAAGACCGGCCAAAGAAAGGGAAATAAAATGAAGCACTATTCACATATGTACAAAAATAGAACTCAGTACCTAATGGAATAGCTTAAGATGAATCCCATTAACTGGGATTCCTAAGGGTTCCTGTTAGATATTTTCTAGCTCGAAAGTGTTATGCTCCTTACACCGAATGATTTTAAAAGGACCCTCCCATAGGCTATCAAATTTTCCATGTTGACCTAGCTTAGCATCCCTTTTATCATACTTTAGTACTAAGTCTTTGCACTTTAGGCCTTGGTTGCAAGCCTTCTTGTCAAACCATCACTTGACCACTTGTTGACGGTTTGTCATGGCTATTAGGGAATTCTCCCTTTTTTCTTGCACTTCTAACAATTCGGCAAGCCGAACTTCCATGGCACTGTTTTGTTCTATCTCGAGGGATTTCAACAATTGGAATGTTAGAATCTCCATAGATATAGGTAACAGCGCCTCTTTCCCGTATACCAAATCATAAGGTGAAGTATTAAGGACTTGCTTAGGAGTTATCCAGTTTTCCTAGAGCACTACTTGAAGGTTTTTATGCCATTCCTTTTGGTGTTCCGAACAAATCATTTTAAGGAGCTGGACTAGGCTCTTGTTTGTTTACTCCACTAGGTTGTTTCCTTGCGGGTAATAATTTGATGATGTCTTGATGAATATGCCATTATTTAATGTGAAGCGACATACCTTTGTGCCTAGAAAAGCTCTGGCATTATCATAAATGATAGTCTTCGAAGGATCGAACCTTGTCACCAGCTCTTCAGGGAAATCTACAATCTTTGTTTCTATTGCGCTTTTCAGCAGAATGGCCTCCATCCATCTGGTGAAGTAATCTATGGTGGTTAGAATCCACTTGTGTTTGACACTAGATGTTGGGTTAATCATCCCGATGAAGTCTAGGCCCCATTGTGCAAACGGTTCGTCCGCCACTATGGGTTTGAGAGGAATTGCGGAATTCTTCCTTCTGTTAGTAAAGAACTAGCATTTTTTGCAAGATTTTACCAAAGAGTGGGAGTCATTAAACAGTGCAGGCCAGTAGTAACCAGAACGCATGATTTTAATGGTGGTAGTCTTAGCAGAGTAATGTTTGCCCGCAGTGTTGTGGAACACGTTGAGGATCCTCTTTGCTTGCTCTAAAGTAACACATCGCAGGAGAATACCATTGAAATTCCTTTTGAAAATGACCCTCTACTAGTAGATATCCACAATTTTGCATCCGGTAATATCTCCTTTTTTGGGATGAGAGACCTGGTAGATACTTTCCAGTTTGTATGAACCTCATTTTATCAATCAGCCAACAACCCTTCGATTCTGGTTCATTTATTAAGATGAGCTCTGGTTGCTCCTCTGTGGCAGGTATCTCCTCGTTCTATGCCATGTATTCGCACAGTCCTCTTCCTCTAATAGTTTTAGTAGGTTTGACCTCAATGTCATATTCCAGGATCTTGGTGATCCAATTAGCTCTTTTTTCTGTGATCTCCCCTTCCATGATATATTTTCGCACACTAGAATGTGCGACATACACAAGCACCTTGTTGTAGGAAATTAGATGGCGGAACTTTTTAAGTCCCTTTACTATTGCAAAGGCCAACCTTTCGATGAAATTATAATTCACCTCATATTCCTTTAGGGTCTGGGAATAGAACACCATTGGATGTTCCCCCTTTCCTTCATCATCTTTTTGGGTTAGGACAGTAGCGATACTGGACTTGCTACTGAATGCATACATTATAAAATCCTTAGATAGATCTAGATTAACCAATACCGGGGTTGTGGAAATAGCTTCCTTAACTTTTTCAAAGGCATCCCGAGCTTCGGTCATCCATTTGAATGCCTGATCCTTTTTAAGCATTAGGGTGATCGGCTTAATTATTCCCGCAAAGTCGGAAACAAACTTGCTAACAAAATTTACTTTACCCAGGAAAGACTGAACACCTTTCTTATTCACCGAAATGGGGAGTTCCTTGATAGCTTTTACTCGTTCGGGGTCGATTGAAATTCCTTCTTTAGACACCACATGTTCTAACAGCTTGCCTTGCGGTACTCTGAATACGCATTTCTTTAGATTTAGGGAAACCCTGAACTCTCAGCACTTTTCAAAAACTATTTCTAAGTGATCAAAATGATCATCCTTAGATTTAGAAAACATAGTAAGATCATCCAAGTAAATTAGAATGAACTTATTGATTAGTTCATTGAATGCGATGTCCATCGCCCGATGGAATGTTGCCCCTACATTGGATAAACCAAAAGGAATTTTAGTTTCTGCAAATGTTCCCAAATTTGTGGTGAATGTAGTCTTGTGCTAATCTTCTTCCTTGACTCAAATCATATTGTAGCCGGAGAAACCATCCAGCAGAGAAAATATTTTTGATCCTGCAACCGTTTGTAGGATCGACTCCATTGAAGGCAGTGGATAATGGTCTTTCAAGGATGCTTTGTTTAGGTCTCTGAAGTCCACACACAAATAGATATCTCCATTCTTCTTTCAGACCGAGACTAGATTGGATACCCAAGTACTATGCTTGATTGGGAAGACAATGTGTGACTCAATGAGCTTAGTTAGCTCTTGCGCCATTAGCGCTTCGATTTTAGGATTGATTGGCCTCTATTTTTGTCAAACTGGTTTTGCACCTTTTGTTAGCTCAATAGTGTGTTGAATGATATCAGGATCATACCCCTCCAAATCATTATAGGACTAGGCCACTACTCCATACTTTTCGCATAAACTAATGAGTCTTTCTTTATCATCGTGCAGGACATTTTTCTAGACTCGAAGATTCTTACCATCTATGAACTGAAGGTTCACATAATCACTTGTGTCTGCTACGAAATTCCCCTGACTGTTGGATGAACGAGGCGATATGTTCATCACTTTCAAAAAATTTCCAACTCTGATCATTGTCAGGAATCGTCGGTCGGACTAGTACTCGTACTGAATGTTCGTTATGTATAAGGCCGGAGGCAGGATCAAACTGAGCACCAATCACAGTCATGCGATCTGCATCGCTATTTTGTCCTTGGGGAATAGTCTGGATGTTGAAGGCTTCAAAACCCTCAACCAAGTCCCAGACTCAGTGTCAATAGGATCTCATACAGACATTTTTTTCCATAGAAATTCCTCAAACTTGGTTGACTACTAGTTCAGAATCTTCAAACACCGTTAATTGCTTAATTCCCATTCATTCCGCAAGGCTTAAACCTTGAACTAATCCTTCATATTCAGCCTCATTGTTTGAATAATTGAAATGAAAACATAAATACCTTAACACTTTTTCATTTTGTGGGGATATTAGATATATCCCTGCTCAAGCACCCACTTTGCTTCTGGTTCCGTCAAAGTACAGTGTCCATAGCTCATTTTCTTGGCTACCTTCAAACTCTTTGGCGACCTTTGGAAGCACTTGGTCTTCATCATAAATTACATTGGTGCCCAATCTTGTAGCATGATAATTTCCGAAAGGATCATTTTACATGTTTTCACTCAATAGAGCATCTTCTTTGTCATTTTGGTCTCCACTCACCTTTTCTTCCTCCAGTAATTCAACGCAATACATTTCTTACTTGGTGATAGAGGTATGCGCAGCTTCAAAATTGATCAAGGCTTCATTCGCTACATGTTCAAAATGCAAAGACTCTGATTCTATCTTCATTTGCACCATGCTTGGTTCTGAGTATCATATGTGACCAATCCAAGAACAGGTATCCGCCCACCTTTGAATTAAATTATCGGGATAGACAGAGACCAAACATAGGAGGAACATCTATGATTACAGTTTCTTGTGGCACTGTGATACTAGGACAAAAAAATAGAGTTAAAGGAAGCGCTTTGATGAAACCTATGGTTTCAACTTTGTTCCCATCAAGCTGCATTACCCCCCTTTTCATAGGTTCATAGCTGATTCCTAAAGCTTCGGCTATCTGTTTAGGCATAACCATGGTACTAGCACCAAAATCAATCATAGCATTGTGCAATAACTTCTTTCCTATAATGAGAGTCAAGAAGAAGGGTTGAGGTTTAAACTTCTCACTAACCTTGGTAGGGGATTCCTTTGTATTGTTTGTAAGGACTTTAGTTGGTGGTATTTGATTGACAACCTCTGTACTGGAAAACAAATTTGTTGGTGTCGGGTTGACCTCTTCTTGAAGCGCCTTCTGTAATAGCATCTTTTGCTCTGGGATAGCTAGAATGTCCCATAGAGACACATTAGTGGATGATTTCTTCAATTTTTCTACCACATTAAAAGGTGACAAGCTCAGAGGTTTTTGCTCCTTGGTTCTTGCTATAATAATTTCCTTCCGTGGTTGAGGTGGTGACGAGATGGTTGAAGTGCGAAGAATCTGATCGGAAGCACTTTTGAGTTGCGGGCTAACTGGATGTGAAACAACTGACTCTCTGGTGAATCTCCTCTTTGAGTGTGTGCTATAATCAGATTGCACTTGCGGTGTTTTGGATATGAACGCGTCATTAGCAAACACTGTTTCTTCTTCCTCCATCCAAGAGAAAAGCTCATGATCAGGAGCAATATCGGATTCTTGTTCTAAATACATTCCTTGCATTTGTGCAATAAAAACCACACTCTCCATTTGTGGTGAGGCATATATATAACCTCCATGTTTTGTTGTCACACCTTGGTTGCATTGCTTCGCCACCTTTTGTTGTAAGTTGCTACACAGACAGTTCTGGGGAATATGTGCATCACTGCAAGGGAAGCACCATGGATTGATATCATCAATAAGGTTGTTCTGCCCTGCGGTTAATTTCCTACTCAAGCTTGGCGACATGCTCGTTAGCAAAGTAGGCACTGGCACCATTTGGTTTGCGGTCGAAGCTGGTGGATTAGTGCGATGCACACCCTGGTACTGATTCTGTTGATATCATAATTGCTTGCCTTGATAGTTTTGATATGTAGGCTTCAGAGGTGTTGATTGGTTATGTTTAAGAGTGGTTATATCATTCGCCATGGTTTGCAACATCTCTTTGAGGTCAATCATTTCATCCTTGGAAGAACCTGATGTAGAGGCTACATTTTGTGGGCTTTTTGGATATGTGTACATTGACTGTGTAGTTGCGGGCATGCTAGTTGATGCCACCTCTTGTACAGGAATCAATATTTCAGGAAATATCGGCATGATAGGTCAAGGGGGAAACTTTCCACAATCTATCAAATGATTCTCGGCCTTGACAGTGACACCGTAAGCATCTGGTAGAGTAGCTCCTCCTAAAGACTTGATCATCACATAAATGTTATAATTGATGGACTTTAGATAAAATATGAACACCAACTCAGGAGTCGGGCGTATAGTAATAGGAATCCTCTGCCAATTTGTGTGAAATTGGGCATTAAAGTTCGTCAGAGCCTTCTGGGGCACTCATTTTATGACAGATAGTTGATAATACAGTGAAGAATGATCTCTGTCATTTGAGAACCTCTCATAGAATAGATCTTCGAGCTCGTCTCAGGTGCGAATAGTATTAGGTGACAATGTCTAGTACCAATCCAGCACTTTTCCTTTAAAAGACGCGGTGAGAAGCCTCAGAGCTATGTTTTGCGCTATAATCCCATGTACCAGACACACATCCGCCACATCCTGCAAATGTTCTGCTGGTGTTCTTGAGCCATCTCCAATAAATTTGGGTATAGCTTTCAGGGCTGAAACCAGGATAGCGCCCCAAATAGCAGGTGCTACCGGCGCTGCTAGGGGACTTCTGGCATCCCATGCTACGTAATTCTTGTTGGTGGTCGGCAACATGGTGAGAGGAACGGGTGGCGGGAATGGAACATTTTCCAACTGATTTGTGACTCGCATTATTCCTAGTGGGGGTACTATTAAACTGGGGTTGCCTGCGGTTTGGGATCTAGTCACAGGCTAATGGCTCATACACCCTTCTAAAACGCAATTTCATTTAAGCTTGGTCCCATCGGGCATGTCAGAAAAAGAAACAAATTGTTGACGCCAAAATTTGATGAGCTAACAGTGTCTTATGGGAAACTCAATTTATGGGGGACCTTTTGCGCTAAACTGAGTGACCTCTAGATTTTTAGAGAAGTCAGCTTCTACAATGGGGGTTTGAAAGGGAAAAGGAAATGGATATAATAAAATAAAGTCTAACCTAAGTCGATGTGCCAAGACTTAATGATAAGCACGATAAATCATAGATCTAAGGGCGTGAATGGTGTTGTAGTGTTCTAGAACATCAGAAACTTAAGATTATAGCATAGACAATCCATTCATTGACATAAAATAATATTGCACACATTCCTACTACTAAGAAGAGTCATTAGACATGGTCTAGGTCAAAAAACTTGCATTCAACATATATAGTTCTTAAATGAAATGTTCAGACAATAAAAAGCACAGTTTACAGTTTGATCAAATAGCATAAAAAATAGAAAGGCCGAATAATTGGCACAGTCTGAGAGTTTTTGCAATAACATAAAATAGCAGTAAAGGCCTGGCATCTTTTACTAAAACCAACATTTTTCTTCAAATTTCGGACCCCTTTCTCACAACAAAGAAAAGTATATATAACAGAAAAACTTCCCACCGCCTTAGAGAGTAGCAACAGAAAACATTTTGCAATCCCCTGGCAATGATGCAAGAATCAGAATATTCCCAAAGTTGTTGCAACAGAATCAATCTGGAACCAAGCATCTAGTCACTCCAGGCACAGGTGCGTCCTTTGTAAATGATGGCGGTGGTCCCGACAAGGCCCGATCAGACAAGTGTTAATCTCCCATGCGAATGATTATGACATGCAATGGCCAATAGCATCATTTGGTTCATCTAGTCCATCGCCTGAATATGAAATCCATTGGCTAGGCACGTGGCAGCCTTTCATTGCCCGTATGAACCATTTTCCTTTGTCGTTGAGGACTTGCATTAATGCTACATGTGTCAAACGAGCAGAGAACTTCACCAAAAATGGAGGGAACGATCACCAACCAAGCGCAAAAGAGACATGTGGCAGCATTTTGCTGCCCGCAGTTGCTACTCCATCTCTATGCTGAAAGATTTGTGAATAGCAGAAAGGTAGCAAGTGTACACCGCATATAGAAACTATGGGGCCCGCCAAAACCTTTTAGGAATGAGGGATTTGTGGCAACCTTTCGGAGCCCGATGAGGCAGCAAGAAAACATGATCAAAAGTATCTGGTAGCCGCAATGCATGGAAGCATAGTGGATTTTCCTGGAATGTGAAGGAATGAAGAGACTCGGGGTTGCGAGTAGTAGACACGTGGAACGGCAGAGTAGAACCTAGATAAAAGGCCGAGCTGACTTTGCGATGCACGGGTCGACACATAGAGGAAAAATACACCCGAAGGGAGCTAGTTAAATATTTATTAACAGAAAACAAGAATAAATTACATAACAAAAGGTTATTTGTGTCATCCCCTCGCATGGTTGGATCAACTTCTAAATGAAAAGACCCCAAGTTACATCTTTAGCCACTTCTCTCGTTGGTTCATCCTTCAAGGGAGTCATCCCAATGATTGCAACAACTGGAAAAGAACATCCTAGAGGTCGATCAGTCAGTGAGGAGGGAACATAGACCACCTCATTCTTCTTGCTTAATGTAGGTGCATCATCACTTAGAATGATATCTGCAAGGACCATAGATTTGTACATATTCTCAAAATGACTCACTCCTCCTAGCTTGAAAAGGATTGTAGCCCTCGTCAAAAAATTTTGCTCGTTAGGAAACTCTAATGCCTTTTGTGTAAGAGAATCCTTCAATACAAAATTATCATCAGTGCATATCCCTCCTATTTTCCTTTCTTTCTATACTTCAATTTTAGGAGTTGTATTTTCTTCCTCTTTTCTATGCTTCAGGATGGGAGATTACCAAAATTTTGGCTTCTTTCCATCACATTTCTCAATTCTTTCCCCATTCCAAATTGTTCGAATGGACCAATCAAACACATTATTGGTTCCACAAAATGGTATTTCATGTTCAAAAGACATTGAACTTACCCAACCCTCAAGAGTAGGTGATTTCCCAAAATTCTTTTGTGTTGGGTGGTAGGATTTCGGGTAAGACTTGTGATTCTACAAAAAGGAAGATCTTCTTCATCCTCTAAGATATCAAAATCTTCTTTCTATCTTGAGATTTCAACATAGGCTTCACTCTTGATTCCCACTCTAAAAGTATCTAAAAATTTCTCCTGGTGTGACATGGTCAAGTTCAAGGAATTGGTCCTAGGCGATTCATCACTTCTTAATACTCCAAGAACTTCCCTTGGGATGAGGTTTGAACCTGGGAAAGATTCATATTTCTAATATTCATAATGGCTTGAAAAATATTCTTCTATTCTTATGGCCTCGGTCTTTACTACAAAATCAACTATGCCTCTTCTTAGCACAAAATTAATTTTAGGAGGCAGGGCATGCATGAAGGAAGCTATCAAATTGGATGGGGTAGCCTATTGGAGCATGGAATTTCTTCCAAATTTTATGGGCTAGGCCTATTGGAGTTTGAAATTTGTTCCAAGGCTCCAGTGAATCTATCAATAAAGCTTATGACACCTTTGCCTTCACTTTTTTGCATATTGAAAAGAAACCTTAAAAGTGTTGCTACATCAACCACTATCTTGAATCTCTCAGCAAATCTGCCTCTCAAAGTGTTCCAATCAGTAATGCACCTTTCATCAAGCCATCTGAACCATTTTTCTACTTGACCTTCCAAAGATGCAACAAAAATTCGAACAACCACATTTCTTTGATGACTCCAAAAATAGCACATGCAATAGAAAAGGAATATATATGATCTTTAGGGTCTTGTATGTATTCCCCAGTGAATGTCAAGAAGTTCCCTCTTGATCCTTCAAGGAGGGGAGAATATCTTGATAATTTCAAGGTTCCAAAGCTAGCTCTCCATGGCTATGACAAAGAAGAATCCATTAGAATAAATTGTGAAGGAGAAGGTGGTATTCCTTGCAACTGAGTCACCAATCTCTAAGAAGAGATAATATCTTGATTCCAATTAATTCTGATGTGGCTTTCTTTGGGCTAGTTATGGGCTCTGATTTTGGTTAGGCTAAGGTGGTAGATTAGAATAATGTATGATTTCAATCCTTAGAAACCTCTCGATCACAAGTCTTGGCAGGCATTGTGCACATTCTTCTTCCTCCTCAAGCACAAAGCTTACTCTCATATAATCAACCGTGCTTCTCGATACCACCACACAAGAGTGTTCAATTGGGAGATGATTTCTTCTTGTTCACATGTGACCAAATATAAGCCTAGTTGCAAATAGGAAATATGTTTGCATATAGCAACAACATATTTGATCATGATATGTATAAGGCAACAAGAAAATTATTCAAACAAATCCTTAGTAGAGTCACCAAAAATTTATTGGTTGACAGGTTTTTCCTTTAGATAATTAACACAAAATGACTCTATAATGCACAAAAAAGGACTAATCGATCAACAGTTGGAGAGATCACCATTACATTGATGACCTTCCTCTAAATTTTGATTGAGGTACAACTCCCTCTTCTAATAGAATTTTAATTTTTTAAAAATACATGAAAGCGAGGGAATGCTTTGGACCAGAAACTAGGAAAGGAAAACTAACATCTACCCATAGCCATGAAATAGATGTGAAGGAAAATGCTTTTAAAACTAAAGAAAACTAACTTTAATGTTGGAAATGGACTGGAAAACAACTAATATCGTAGCTCACATACTAGACTATCAAAGCTTGTTGACTTGACTCAATACAATCTTAATATTTGTTGAAAATAAATTAATCAAACACCACTGAACAACACATCCTCGCAGGGGAATATCCAAATTTCCATCTAAGCTCATGAACTTGTTCATAAACATTAGTATCTAACTCGCAATTTACTACACATAGACAATAAACATTCACAAAAATATATTAAAAATACAAAATTAATCCTTCTATTATGATTTATTCTCACTCATGCATCACAATTCAAGGGGGATACAAATTTTGGACCCTTGCAATATCCAACAAAGGGATATTTAAAATTTTACATCATAATGATTGGGATTTCTCAAAAACCAATTCTTGAACATCAATCATCGTCTTGCTAAATAAAAGGTTTGTCGAAAACTGACTAATTCCAGTTAGATTATGACAACACAACCATTAATTGTTATTTTTAAGGGTGGTTATGATTACATCCCCATTTCTAATCAATACGGCAGGGGAATGAATCTGTGCTTTCCATAAGCAGACCATGTGGCCTACTTCTGTGTAAAATGTCATCCACCTTCAATTTTTGGTGACTGTTGACAAGCCACTTAGGATTTTTTCTGTGCAATTTCTTTAAATGAATAGGATTATGTCGATGTCTGAATCTCATTCACTAAATTCCCATCACATCACCTTGTCAAGTTCATTTATTTTGAGGCAATTTGGATGTACTTTCAACATTAATTACCTTTAAATGAACTCTTCTAGCTCTCTCTTGTCCATTCTATAAATAAGCTTCATCACTATTTACTTGCATAATGTTAATTTCTACTTCAAGCATGTCAAGCACATCGAGTGATGGAGCTCTAGAGGTTAGGGGTGACTTTTTGGTCATTGAGGTAGTTGAGTGCAATGTCATTCATAGGTTGGTCATAGACCAACTTAGGGAAATATTCCTAATCTACAGTGATGTGGAAGAGGACATGATTTGTAAGACCATTGGTGAGAACTTTATGTCCTAGGTGCATGTTCAAATTCCAATTTTCTCGAGAATTTCCTGTACAACATCATGTGCACCTCCAGGAGTTTCAAATGGGGGTTGCAAGCTATCGAGCATCTAGTTAGACATTGATATCTACTATGTTGAAGACACCCTAATAAGTCTCTATGTACATCCAAGTGTGGGCTCGGTTGGTGATGTAATTTGCATTCCTTCTGCACTGTGTAATGAGTGAGTTGGTCAAGCTATCGCCTTATTGTGTGTTGGACTAAAGTGCAACAACATGAAGATCTTCACCCATTTTGTTTAATTCATCGAGAACCTTTTCTCCCCTACACAGATCGAGTGTATGCAAGAAGTTATTGAGGCAATTAGAGTCCTCATCTTTATTGTTTGTTCTTAACACCCCCTATGCTACTAAATCCTTCTTTTTGTGATGATGTAATACAAACGTTTTGTGATAAATATTTAATAATATGTCTATCCTTTTGGCTTTCGAATTTCTCTGTATAATGGGAATCTCTTGGAAATCTTCTATTTACTTTCCTGTTCATTGCTTTCATGTGATAAGCTTTTCATTTTATGCTCATGCTGAATGAATTTAGCCTTTATGAATGTATTTTTCATGAAATCTTCATTTTTTCAAGTATCTTATCCTTCTACAAGCATTTCACTGTTAATGAGGCGATATTCGACCTTGAATGCACTAGTTATCAGTTTCTAGGTAGGTTCTTAAAATACTTGAAAGTCTACCTTAGTTATGAAAACCTACTCATACACTGCCTTGCTAAAAATAATTTAATCTACTCACTAACCCCCTTTTTTGCTTTTACAAATAACACTTTGAAGAATAGCCACCGCTTAACTTGAAAACAATCGATTAGGATGAAGAAGTTTGTGGAACCCCTATTGGGAATCAACAAAGGTTTCCAAACTTCGTAGTACTCTGCCAAGTCTCTTTATTGTTTTGGTCTTTGCCCATCTGGTTCACTTTTTAGTCATATAATCATTTCGACAATCGCTTGACTGACTAACAACTTACCATAAATATTGACACAAAAAGGCTTTAAAATTTAAGCTTGTCAGGTGGGAATGAAGTTAAGAAACTTCATCGATATCCAACATAGGTTTGCAAACTTGGTTAAAGACCGACAAAGGAAAACTTTTGATTTATCTAAGGACTTGGTGGGTTTTTTTTTGTTTTAAAAAGGGGCAACTGAAAGTGATGACAACAGATAGACACTATCCTCTCTCCAATCATGAAATATGCACACACTAGCATCTCATAACTCTATACTACTATCACAACCAAGCTTATATTAGTTTGGATCACTAGCAAGACTAGTCACCCAAAAGGTAAATAATATCATATATAAGTATTAACTCAAACAAGAGTGCAAGGTTTTGGGTCCCAAAAGTGATATTCCACTTCCTAGAATAAATTTCCACTTACAAGGCCAAGGTTGAAATCTAGAAAATAAAATAAGTTCATCAATAGAATAATAAAGGGTTCAACTAATGAGAAGTGAATAAAAGAGAAAATTTCAAGCAACAATTGATCCAAGCATTCAAATGCATCAAAATAATTTATTATTTAGTTCCACATACTTAGTAATTTGTTAATGAACTACAAAAATTCATACATAAACAAAAAATGCTCTATTATAGGAAATGATAATAGGTTTAGAATCTTTCCATATTCATCCAAGAGTGATTACATTCACACCAACAAATATGATAAGGAAATACCTTATAAGATAAAAATATTTTTGAAAAATTGCACACATTCATGGAGAAATAAAATTGAATAATGACCTAACAATAATGTTTGTATCAATTTGACATTGTCTTTACTTGCCTACAACTGAACTAAGAACAAAATATCCCTCTATAATACCTTTTTTGAGTTAATTTTTCTTTTCCTATGCCCATGTACTTCGGAATCTCTAAAAAATGTTAAAACTCCAGCAATATACTCAAAAGGGCCAAAACCCTAATCACTACATTATAGCACCCAGAAAATCAACGACCTAAGAATTATTCCAATCCAAAATGGGTGTCGTAGATTGAAGGAGATCATTTGTAATAACTTATCATAGATATGTTCCCTCTACATTCAAGGTAGGTTGTTAAGAGAGCTACTGTCGTTACGACAATGTTGGTGGTAGTGAAGCACAATTCCACATCTATTTAGTATCCAAAACCCTTTAAAATATATTTTAAAATTAAACATACCACTTTTCATCTTTATCTAGAGCTCCCTTTATCATAAGGTTGTGGCATTAAAATTTCCACACCTTTGATAAAGAAAATTAAAGCTATTGAACTACTTAAAAATGTTTGGCCAGGATGCCAACATGCCTCAACCCATAATATTGACAAGTTTCCTCTCTTATCAAGCCACTAGGCCACTAGGGTTTCTTTTTTTTTCCTATTACGGGATGGGGGGGTCTAACACTCCAACTCCCCAAATAAGAAATAAAATACACATAGTGTCAAACCATCCCATGTCAACTATCCTAAATGGCATCGAACTATTAGGCATTGTTGTACTATCAAGCCATCAGGATTTTCATTACTTACCTTCCAAAGCATGAGAACACAAAACTATCAGAAACTCTGATAAGATCCAAGGCAATAAGGTGTCAAAATCAAGGAATTAGGGTGAGGAATGAATTGGTGCCCAGGGATGAGAATGGATCAAAATCCAACTCCAAAAGAAAAAGAATTTTGGGGTGAAAAGGAATGGATTTTGAGGAACGAGGTTGTGATAAAATGATTTCTTAAATAAATGGATGGATGAGGAAGCAAGAGAGTATGAAAAATAAAAGAAATTTTAGAAATTTTTATGGGAATATCAAGATTTCAGGACTTTAGGGAAGGCATGACTAGGATAAAAGGATGAAGAAGTATGAAAAACTAACCACATGGAGAATTTTTTGGGGAAATGGGGAAGGGATGGTAGGAAGGGAAGAGAAAACTCAAAAATCTAAAAGGTTGACAAATTAATGCGGAAATTTTTCAAAAGGTTCTAAGTAAGGTTTCAAGATTGATAGGAAAGGCATGTAAGGATGGGCACCCTCGAAACCCCAAAACTCTAACAACACAAGAATAGCAAGGGAAATGGCGGAAAATTCTAGACTTAAGCATTTTTTGAGATTTAACACCATTTAACACTTAGACAACCCATTCAAAGTTTCTTGAATTGGTTATCAATAATAAGTCACAAATTGCTAAAACAAGAAGGGACTCAAGCAAAATTAACACAATGGAATTGAGTCCCAACACAAGGTATAGCTTAAGGCAATGAAACTTTTTATCTAGGACATCCAAACCTAAGTGTAAATTTTGACATAATAAGGATTTCCATCATCATTTGGTGATAATGAAATGATTCTCTCTTAAGCATGATTCTAGGATTTGATTAAGAAAAGAAGCTAATATGAGTCCAAATTGAATAGAATATCCTCAGCATCCATTGTTGAGGAAATGTTATCAATTCTCAGGCCACATGTAGAAATGAGGACACTTATATATGTAGTGGTTGCTCATGCACAAGAAGTAGCATACAAGAACCATTGAGCTAAAGCGCATGGAAATACTTCTACAAATGAAAAACCTACCTAAGGATGAAGAGTGGTGATGTTCATAGATCCTCTTAGCCATTAATAAGTTAGGTGTCCTATGTTGCTTCAAAATTTTGAAATTTTGAGTTTTATGGTTGACTATGCACCCAATAGATATAACCTTTGGTTTTTTCCTTCCAATAGTGAAATAACCTTTCAGAGTTGTCAAAACTATAGAATATCCTTCACTATAGGTAATGTAGACACTTAAATTTGACTAACGCATTTCTTCCAAAACATGTCATTTTTTGGGGCGGTGGGCCTAGCTCGATTGGCTAAAGCATCTTGTTGCAGGCAAAAGGTCACAAGGTCTAGTCTCCCCACTGTCCCCATGGTACCGAAGGGCATGTTGCACCAAGCGCACTGCAATTTATAGGGGGATGGATACTCAACCGATTCTTGCAGTCTAACAAAAAAAACTTGTCATTTTTTATCACCTGACATAACTAATCCATTTTCAATAGTTAATTAAATAATTTCATTATTTGATTAAGTTAATGGTCCTTTTCACTTCATCATGATAATTAAAATTATTTAATTATTCTAATTTTAAATTTCCTCACAATTTTACTTTAATTAAATACTTGAATTATTTGATTAAATTATATATTTCACCACTATTCATCTATATTCATTAAATAATTAATATTATTTAATTAATTTACTAATTATTCTTCTATTCTAAAGTTTAATTAAATAATTATTTACTGTTTAATTAATGCATTATCCATTTCCCACTTCCCAAATCAAATAATTGGTTTTAATTATTTAATTTACCCATTTAATTCTCAACATTATCCTTTTCCCAAAATAAATAAAATTATTTATTTTATTTATTTATTTCCACCTCGTTGCTTGCACATGTAAATAATAATTAATTCATTTAATTATTAAATACTCATGAATTTCCACCTCACTAGTTGATTGATACTTACTCTCAGTCCACTCCTCAATTAAATCCACTTCACTCCCACTCACTTTGAGTTCACTAATCTATCAAATCAGTTCACTAAGCAATCAATTATATCTACTAACCATCAATCTCAATTATCACTCAAATCAATCCTCTTAACTGATCCATACAATTAGTTACCTAAAATCATGCAATCAGTTAACTATCCATCAATTCCTCTCATCAATTTTAAACCATTGATCATTTTAGTCTCTCCTCAGATCTTGACCATCAATCGATGTCACTGAATATCTATAAATTCAACCTTCCTACCATTTCTTCCTCCTCCCAAATCGTTGCAAAAAAACTATAGTTGTATCTTAAGTTATTTTATGTTATTATACTACCCAAATTTTGAGAGCAAATACTAATACACCATTCTACAAGGTGAAGAGAGGAGAATAATGGAGCAAAGCGAAGGATTCACACAGGTTTATGGTTCATTTGGAGTGATTTTTTATGCTTCAATTGATATGATATTTTGTTGAATTTGATTGTGGATTTCAATTGTTTACTACTTTTTATTGGTTTTCCTAATCATTTTACAGGTCATACAAGTGATATATTCATTATTCCTTGTATGCCTAAGTTACGATAGCAGAACAAATTCCTACGCTAACCTTGAGAGGAGGGTAATGCAAAACCTTTTTAGACCTTTACAATAATTACATAAATTAAATAGAAATAAACATAAATATCATGCATGTACCACAACACAGTGATTTACGTGGGGAAAACCCTTTTAGGATAAAAATCCCACTCTCCAAAATTTTCTCAATATATTATTCATAAATCACAAAAATTACAATGTACTTGCAGAGAAAACTTATCACAAGAGTATCACCAACCAGAGATCTAAAGGAAACACAACTGTACCATGGTATGAGGTGGTAGCATTTAAGAGACTTGGTTTCACAAATTCCTTTGGTGTTCAACTATGTTGCAGTCTACTTTTCAAAATCATATGTGGATATCTACAGCATAATTTAAAACTAAAAAGGATTTTGGGGAAATCAAGTTTCCCCAATACATTATTGAATACAAAGTGGAGTCAAACATGTGTTGGTGCCTAAGGTAACAAAGACCCCAAAATATGTGTAGGAAAGGGGTGAAAGTGAGAAGGATGTATGATGTTTTAGAGAATTGAATGAATAAATACATCAAAATTGTGCACCAAGAAAGCCGAGTAAATGGGAAGGAACATGTACTTAATCTGGTTGGACGGAATGGAACAAACAATCAAAACACAATAATGTGGGAAAGTGGATGTCGTGGGTGGTGAACTATTTTCTCACCATGCAAAATTTGGGATCCACTACCAATTTTGTGCCACACAACTTCTAAGGTTGGACCCGACCCAAGATTACTTAGCCATCCAAATGGAAAACTATTGAACACATTGGAGCAATTAGAGGTTTACATGTGGTAGATTGTGTCAACATAGGATAAATTAAATTGAATAGGGATTAGCAATTCAACATACTTGCAAACAGGGGCGGTGGGCCTAGCTCGATTGGTTAAAACATCCTGTTGCAGGCAAGAGGTCACGAGGTCTAGTCTCCCCACCGTCCCCATGGTATTTAAGGGCGTGTCGCACCAGCGTCACCAGTCACATGGAAAAATATTACCAATCACACTGTAGTTTATAGGGGGACAGATACCCGACCAATTCTTACAGTTTAAAAAAATACATACTTGCAAACAAAAATCATTTCATTCCCATACAAAATAACTATAAACATATTTATAACAAAAATTTGTAATCTCCAACATACACTAAAAAACTAAATAAGAAAGGATGTCTTTGTATGATTGATCCCTCTCAACCTCAATCAAATAAAATAGGAAAAGAATTTGGAGCCATGTTCTCGTCCTATGTCGATGGATTTGGAGTGGTGGTTACTGTTATCAATAGTTTTGCACCTTGTTGAATGCAGTATTCAGCAAACTACTGAAACATGGAAACCTCTTTTAGATGTGGGTGATCTGCATGAAAGAGGAATCTCCAGAGTGAGTTGGTTCTCCGAATGATGAATTCTATTCTAAAACAGCTTATGAGGAAAGGGATGAAGGATGACTTGAACATAAAAACCTATTTCTAAGAGATGATTCACCAAACTTATAAGAATTCAGACCTAACCACTCATAACAACTTCTATATTACAGTAATCCTCACAATCTCATTGGCACATATCCCATCAGTGATTTGCATGAAGATCTGGAAAACAAATACAACATGCAACCTGAAACATGTAATTCTGAAACATAACCTATAACAGCAAGACATAAAAGGATTCCAATTTGAAAACACAAGTATATTAGATTGCCATTACAAAATTTGAGACAGAAAATAAGAAGGAGAAATCTGCTGCTCTATTAAAATTGGAAGAGTGTCAATCTGTCAAAACTAAGTACAATGTTCACAAGCTCAAAAATGCATGAGAGCAGGAACTAGATTCTGAACTATTGACAATTGGAGAGTTGAAAGACTCAGTCTATCAAAAAGAACTCTCAAGAAAACCCTAATTCGAGCTCAAGAAAAAGCTCAAGGAAAAAAGGCTTCAAACAAACTCAAAAACTGCTTTAAAGCAGAAAAAAGCACAACTTTCATGATTACACTGTCAAGCTTCTAAAAATAGACTGAATCTGCTTTAAAAGCACAAAAAACACCTTATCTCTCCAAGACAAGTCTGAAATCCGACCAAGAGGAAAATTCAGCCAAAGATCTGCTAAAAATAGCAAGAAAACATAAAGCAATTCATAGAATATTGCTTTTATGCTTCTGCTTTACAAGATGCAGATTTTTTACAATTTGACTATTTTTGCAACTCAAAGATTGGAAATCTTTTGTAAAAAGAAAATCTCCTTATTTCTCCATTACAATAATTGATTTTTCTCAAAAAATCATAAAAATACATTACATAATGTCATATTCCCATCAACTCCATAATTGATTTCTCCAAAATCAATCAAAAAATTAAAACCCTAAAAATATGGCACTAAGCATAAGACATTCATAAATCATATTCAAGCTCCATATTTCACTAAGGAAAGAAAAGTCTAAAAGACTTAACCTTCGACCTAGCGAAGAGATTCAGCCCCCCTCATAAACTTTCAACTCAGATTTAAATAAAATCACAAGAAAAACATTATGAATCTCGGCCTGCATTGGAAATTCAACATGTGCATTTGATCGAATATTCTAGAACTTCATAAGGCTCGAATTAGGGCTTTGGTCAAAACAGGGTCAAACCCTAATTATCATTCACTTTACACCCGTGACTTTGGAAAGAAGGAAACTCTATTTGCAAGAACAACGCTGCCATGATGGTGTCGGATTCGAGCTCGTGTGCCTCAGTAATCTTTCCCTACTCTCCAGTTGACCAAGAACTCCAGTGGGTAAGTCTGTCTTTGAAGTATAATAGCTTTTCTACTTCATTATTTTGAATATCAAAAACCCTAAGGGCGCGGCCTACATAAGCTTACTCTTTGATTCTATTCTTTCTTTTACTCCTCTATTCCATTATGAGTTCGAGCTCGACCTCTACAGTCCACTCCATGAAAGCTTTGACTTGTACTCTTGTTCTCCTTCACTATGCAAAGGTAAGCTTTATTTAATGATTTTCACAACCTCCATTTTGGCCTTGAGGCCGTGGTAAACACACTCTAATGTCTCTTCATATTGCATTTCTTGTGACTTCATTTATTGTTGTGTAAGCCCAACCTTCATTGTGGGATCGACTCTCAACTTCTGGATGCTTAGTGAAGCTTCTAGCTACGGCGAGAGTACCCAGTTCCTGCCTCGAACTGGTAATCCTTTTGCTCTGTAGAAACCCTATGAAGCTCTCCTTATTTCATGAACTTCTGGTCATGTTCAGGCCGTGCCAAAAGAGCACTATAGGAAGCATTCTTTGTGAACTTTGGGCTCGACCCAGAACAGAAAACTACCATTGTATTAATTAAAAAACATTTATGTTTGTGGGTATCACAAGAACTTCAATAAATCTGCATTTTTCTTTCTCTGTATTTCGACCCAGCACAAAAATCTGCATACTTGTAGTCATACTGCTTTTGAATGTAAAAACCAAAATGGGTATTGTAGATTATTACATTTTCTATCCTTCTGAAGCTTGACCATCAGTTTGAGAGCTCAACCCTTGGTTTCTGAAAACTTCATGAAGCTGTGGTTTCTGTCTTATGAGTGTCACTATAACTTACCATCATCACGGAGACCTCTCATAGAGAGCTCGAGTCATACCAAAATTATTTATTACTTCCTAGTCGCCAAGACAATGTGTAGTCGGGGTGACATCTCATAGAGCATCCTGTGTCTTGCCGAAAACTCATGCTTTCACTCCTGTCGCCATGACATACCACTTTCGGGGAGACCTCTTGTAGAGAGCTTGTGTCTTGCCAAAATTCTTTATGATTCCATTCCTGGCCAAGACAATGTGTAGTCGGGGTGACATCTCGTAGAGAAAAAGGTTACATTGAAAATCTTTATTATTGTTTCTTCTGCACTTTTGAAGCTAACCCTGAAATGGGTACTCGAAAACTTTAAGGGAAACTGCAATTTCTGTATTTTGAGAATAAACCCACATGTGGGTATTTGAGATTTCGAAAGAGAACTATATTTCTTCCTTCCTAAGCTCGATTTATCACAGAAATTACATTTCATTGCTTTTCCCTGCTGTCTCTTTTGGTTATTATGAAAATCATATGAAAGTTGTATTCTTTCTACTTGAGGCTCGAAGAAGCACAGAAATTTGCATATTTTGTAATTATACTGTTGTTTCTATGCAAAAACCATATGGGTATCATAGATTATCATGTTTACTATTTAGAACTAAAAGTACTTGTAAGAGTTAACAAAAACTGTATACTTTCATCGAATTCAGTTTATGGCCTAGGCATAACTAACACCTCAAAAACTTCTTTAAGTAACAAAACTATTTTCTCCTTCTTCAATACTCTGAAAAGATCACTTGCTTGACACTTATAACAAAAGAAACTCTACTATGCTATATTTGCTTAAAATATAAAAGACCAGTAAATCAAATGAAATTGCAAAATCTGGCTTCTAAAGCATTGAATTTTGTTGTTACCTCCAGCATGGTTCTATACTCATTTGACTCATATACCCAGTTTTCCATTTTGGCATTCCTGTAACTTTCTTTGATAGTTGTATGACACTCGAACTTGATTCATAATTATTTTCCTCTTTTGATAAAAGCATCTAACCTCTTGTCACAGCACTGTCATTGACATGGATCTTGAGAGTGATTTGTATTTGTTCATTGAGAAGAAAAGGACCTCCATGCTTGCATTCTGCCTGTATTTTAATGTCTTTCTGACACTCCTTAACCTTATCATGGCAACTCCTACCTCCTATTCTTGAACTCCATAGGGAAACCAA
>VDFB02139379.1:18480-38748 GCA_007258455.2 Sequoia sempervirens | reverse complement strand
GAAAAATTTGTTGCATACACCAAACAACAAACTAAAATATTAAATATTCTTTGAAAGTAGCTTTCAAAGTCCCACCGGGCGTGCCAAAAAAAAAATTCAATAGATTTACACCCTGCTGAATGCAATATTCAGCAACCTACTGAAACATGGAAACCTCTTTTGGATGTGGGTGATCTTGAAAGAAAGAGGAATCTCTAGAGTGAGTTGGTTCTCCAAATGATGAATTCTATTCTAAAACAACTTCTGAGGAAAGGGATAAAAGATAACTTGATAATAAATCCTATGAATAATAGATGATTCACCAAACTTATGAAAATTTAGACTTAACCACTCATAACAGCTTCCCTATTACAGTAATTCTCACAATCTTATTGGCACATATCCCATCAGTGATTTGCATGAAGATATGGAAAACAAATACAACATGCAATCTGAAACATGTAATTCTAAAACACAACCTTATAACAACAAGGCATAAAAGGATTCTAATTTGAAAACAAAAATACATCAGATTTCCATTACAAAATTTGAGACAAGACGAGAAGAAGGAGAAATCTATTGTTCTATTAAAACTGAAAGAGTTTTTGCCTAAATCTGAAACTAAGTACCAAAAAGGTTTTCAAGCTCAAAAAATGTGTATGAGAAAGAAACTTTGATCTGAACTACTCCCCCAGGGGAGAGCTGAAAGACCAAGTCTATCAAAACATAACTCTCAAGAAACCCTAATCCGAGCTCAAAAAAAGCTCAAGGAAAAAGGCTTTAAACTACCTCAAAAATTGCCTAAAAGCAGAAAAAAGCACATTGCTTTTATGATCACACTATCAAGCCTCTAAAAATAGGCTAATCTTTCTTTGAAAGCTCAAAAAACACCTTATCTCTCCAAGATAGGTCTCAAATCTGACCAAGAAGAAAAATCAATAAAAATCTACTAAAAATAGCAAGAAAACATAAAGCAATTTATAGAATATCGCTTTATGATTCTGCTTTACAAGATGCAGATTTGCAAAATTTGTCTATTTTTTCCAATTAAAGATTTAGAATATTTTGCAAAAAAGAAAATATCCTTATCTCTTCATTACAATAATTTGATTGTCTCAAAAAAATCACAAAAATATTACACATTATTCTCTTCTCTCATATCTTCAATTCTCATTGATTTCTCTAAAATCAATCAAAAAATAAAACTCTAATAAAGGTAAATTATCCTAAACAAAAGAACCTAGGTCATATGGCATCAAAACCTAATCTTAGGTCACAAGATATCCATTAATATTATCATTGTTTAAACCATACCCAAGGCTTCATATTTCACCAAGGCAAAAGAAATAAGTCACAAAGACTTAACCCATCGACCAACTTAGGCATTTGAATTTCGGCCTCCAAACATATAGTATTAAAATCAAACTTCAATGAAGTCATAATGCATAGATTATAACTTCAACCCCCATTTGAAATTCACCACGTGATTTGATTGAACATTTTGGATGATGATAATGCTCAAATTAGGGCATGAGAAAATAGGGTCAAACCCTAATTATCACTTCATTTCACATTCATGACTTTGGAAGGAAGGAAACTCTATGTGGAAGAATAATGTTGCCATGATTCTTGAATCTGCATCTTGTATGCTCAAGAATATTCACCCTACTCATCAGTCAACTGAAACTCATCTGGGGTAAGCTTTGTTTGCTTTGTATTGAAGTTTATTCCCTTTATTTCAAAGGACCAAGAATACATTAAGGTTGCGGCCTGTATGAGTTCTATTCTCTGATTTTCTTTGCACTCCTTGTGACTTTTGTTTGCTTAGCCAACCTGTGAGCTTGTGCTAATCTGGAAACCTTGTGGGAAAGCTTGCTTAAGTTCTGTCTTCACCTTTTATACACAAGGTAAGCATCCTAGGGTAGTTCCATGGCTTCTCACTCTTGTTATTTATGGCTTGATAGTCGCGGCTAAGACACTCTAATATCTCTTTATCTTGCATTTTCTGTGCTCATATCCATTATTTTGATGCTCCATTCTTTCTATTAAAGCTTGGCTATTCTTACGGGCTCGAACCCTTGGCATTTGGAGCTATCTGAAACATTTGGCCATGGGTAGACTACTCCATCAGAAACATGGACTGGTAACTTCTTTTGCTAAACATTTGTCTTCCAGAGGCTTAAAGAATCTCCTCTTTATTTATGAATTTTGTCCATGTTCATGCCGCACCAGATGTACACATAGAAAGCTTTGTTTTATAGCTTTTTGGCTCGACCCAGAACAGAAAATTGATCATTATGTCTTTCTAAAGAAAGATCCCTTTGTGGGTACTATGGAAATTTGAATAGAACTATTTGTTTTCCCTTTTATTGCTCAATTCATCACAAAAATTACATTTTATTGTTTTCTACTACTTCTTTCATGTAAAACCCAATATGGGTTATCTTCATTATTTCATTTTTTTGTATTTTGCAACTCGAACCCTAAAATGGGCACTCGACATTCAAGTGTAGTCAGTTTATAAACTTGGCATTCTGCACTTAAAGAAGAAAATGTATCTCCATTGCATCACAGCTAAAACTATCACATGGCCTTGACTATTCAGAATTCGACTAAGTCTGACCCAAATACTCAGTTGTATGTCTATATGTATTTAGTTATGGGCTCGACCCAAAACAATTGATGCTTTACTTCATTATTCCTATGTCCCTCAATTTTGAAATGAAGATAGTCTGACACTCTTGGAAATACTACAATTATTAGAACTCTATATATTTCTTAAAAATAGTGATTCCCACATGTGAACCCTAAAAACACTTGGGTATATGAAAAGACAACAAAACAGTATAAGGAAAACAAAGTTGAACGTGCCTCTCAAGACATTCTACTCTCCTCAATTGAAACAACCTGATATTATGGAAATAAAGCTCATGTATCTGAATCCTTGTCAAATCTGAAACAATCATTTATTTGATACTTGTAACTCTTTTGAAGACATAATAGAACAATCCCTACCATGCAATACTTGCTTAAGATATAAAAGGTTAGTGATCCCAATAATATTGCAAATTCTAGGCTTCTAAGGCATTTGAATTTTGTTAATTCCAGCATGATTCTATGCTTATTCATTGTGAAGAGAAAGACTTCTTAAATATACTGTACCCATGCATGTTTTTTTGTACGCTTAGTAGTGTCCTTTTGATTTACCTCAACCTTGACATAGCAATTCTTGTCCTCTGATTCCTACTCTTGGACTTCATAGGGATTTGATTGATCATTGTAGCACCATGAACCATATCTACTTACCAGTTCATATGCATAACTAACAACTCAGAATTCTTTCTGGAAAGACAAAGCTTGCTTTTCCCTTATTATTCTAGAATGATCATTAGTCATTACAACTCATAATGTTGTATTTACTTATTAATAAACTAGTACTTGTAATTCATTCAACACTCAAATGCACTGTCTGTCCTTTGTATTCTTGAGCAACATGGTACTCTTCATGCATTTTTATGTTCCACTTATCAAACTACTTTTAAAATTTGTTCTCTTTCATGATGAAAATTAAATCAAACCATTAAGGCATAATGTATGTCTGCTCACTATCCTTGACTGTGAATAGAATGAAATTATGAACTAAACTTGCATGACATATATGATTATGATCAGCAAGTGAAACATAATATGAATTATTCAGCAATATCTAATGTAAATGTACTCAACTGAATTCATTTAGTGAACTAAACTCACTGTTCACCTGTAGCCTTCAAAATGTATAACCTGATCATTATGAATGCATAGTTGGTTTGGTAACTCGATGAATAAATCTTTTTTTACTCCTTCAGTTGTATTTCATTTCTCTTGATGAACATGGTAATGTATGTTTAAAATCAGCCCAATTAATGAACAAGGCAACATGTCAAGCTCTACCCTTGTGGGAGCCCATTTTTCTCCACATGCTTGGTCTTCGAATAATGATTAGCTTTGTGATTTCACCTATACCTGCACAAGGAAACAAACAATGTTAGCATAAAAATAGAACATGTTGATCATGATGTTATTTTTTCTCCTTCAGCTCACTTCTTTTGTACTACACTTGATTGATTGTTTCAATGCATGACTAATAGTAGGATGTACTATTGTGGGTGCCTTATATAGGTTACTTCATAATTGGAGCCATTGACACCCCTCTTTTCCTCTTTCAGGTCGACGGAGCTCGAGAAGGCATAGGTGCACCATTCAACATCAAACGTTGATAATCAGGCAATGATGATTATGTCATCACTTATATTACTTTCTGTATCTTCAATAGTGCAATGTGTTATTAGCAATGTGTTGTAATAGTTACATCCACAGCTTGTGTGGATCTTTGATTTCAATTCTTTTCTTTTCGTTTGAAAAGAAAAATGCATTTTCATGCAATGTTGTAATATCATTCTGATTGTTGAAATCAAATGAAGCCTTGTAAAATATGAGTTTTCATGAAATAAAAGAAAGCATCTGAAATGCTATTTTTCTTATTTACTCAATTTTGTACTTCTTTTAACTCCGCAACATCTGAAAGGAACTTTGAAAACTTAATTTCTTCTTTAAAATGCACAACTGTTACTTAATGCATAATGATAATAATGTGAAACAACATTTGAATTTAAACTACAATTCCACCTTATGATGTGATAACATTTAGCCAGCTCCACCAATTGAGGAAAGATTACTCCAGCCTCATCCAATGTTCATAAATTAATCATCACAACCACTAAATACTTTACCAAGTGGATTGAAGCCATTCCTATGACCTACATAACAATGATGAAAATTTCCAAATTTTTCGTAAATTATCTGATCTTCCATTATAGTGTTCTACAAGCCCTTATTTCTAATAATGGAACACCCTTGAAAAATTAAGATCTGAAAGAGCTATGTCAAATTGGTGCAGCCATGGGGGAGGGTCCTCAAAGAGAACTATCTGGACCATGCAACAAGAGTAACACAATGAAAGCAATACAAAATATGGTAGAAAATGTAGATGCAAATATTCTCATTAACATAAATCTCCATTGCAATCAACTGGCAACATTCGAGCTTACATATTCAGCTCATAGGCCTGATATATCATATTCAAAATATAACATTCCAATATGCTCCTATATGTAAGATGAAATCTTACAAATCTAATCCCAAACTTATCTTCTTATTATTTTTTTCTTTCCTAATGATCTATTACAAGCTTTATATCACATCCATGGGTCTAGAAACATTTGTGTCAGCAAAATATTATTACAATCTCCAATGAAGGAAAATTTAACATGTGCATGAACAGGTCAACCTCCCATTTGAATTACTCCTCGATGAATGCAAAGGATAAGGTGTGGACCTATAATCAAGGTTGAGGAAAATCCATAAAACATTTAAAATCACATTGTTAAGATCATAAAGTTACATGGGGACGATCCACGAATGAACAAATTAACCGTTAGGCTTAAAAATTATTCCGGTGTTAGTTCAAGAAACTGCCATGAAATCCAGAATCAATAACTTTTCGGAAAAAAGATCAAATCTTGCTCAAATCTTGGAATAATAAAAATGAACATTTCCACTATGTACACAAAGATCCAAAAGGTTTGGTGATCAAATATGATGAATCCACCAACATGACCTGAGCAAGAACAGAAACAAGAACAAAACTAAAAGAAAATATTTTTTGGTTGATGCAAGATTGCTAAGAACCAAGGATGCTTCTGCATTAGACATCTGGGGTTATTGAAAAAGTGAGTCCCTCACTTTGTTGTAGCTAAAGGAATTCCAAAACGGTCTACCTTAGCCTAAGAAATCCAAGAATAATCCTCCATGGGTCTACCTTTCCACTTTACAAGATATTATTTGTACTGTCTCCCACAAGTTTTCCTCCCGTCTCTAGTATCCAAAATCTCTTCTATCTCATCTGATTGTTGTTTAGGAAACTGATTCTCCAATTTTAATTCATTGTCTTTAATGAATTTTGCTTCATGGTACAAATATAGATCTTCAATGTTGAATATAGGTGATATACCAATGTCATCTGGTAACTCAACTTCATATGTGTTTCCTAATTCAAACTTCTTCACAATCTTACAAGGTCCAAACTTTCTCATCTTTAGCTTATTGTATGTGCCAACTAGAAATCTTTCCTTCCTCAAATATACCATCACTTCATCCCCAACTTTGAACTCCTTATGTCTCCTCTTTTCATCTGCTTTCTCCTTATACTTTTGGTTCATATCTTCCAATTGTTCCTTCACTTGAGTATGCACTTACTTCATATGTTCTACAAATTCCTCTGCTTCTACACTCCTTTTATCTTCCATACTAATGTTTCTTAACTCTGATATACCTCTAGGATGAACTCCATTGACAATCTCAAAAGGTTTCTTTCCGGTACTCCTATTCACTAAATTTTTGTAAGAAAATTCTCCTAGTCCAAGGACTAAATCCTAACTTATAGTCTTTTCTCCAACGAAAAATCTTAGCAAATTCCCCAAACTCCTATTTACTACCTCGGTCTATCCATTAGTCTGTGGGTGAAAAGTAGAACTAAACTTCAAATCTTTATTTAGCTTCTTCCAAAGTGTCCTCCAAAAGTAGCCAACAAACTTCACATCTCTTTCTGAAACAATACTCCTAGGTAATCCATGCAATTTGACCACTTCCTTGAAAAAAAAATCTGCTACATGTGTTGCATCTATTTTCTTCCTACAAGTTATGAAATGTGCCATTTAAGAAAATATATCCGCCACCACAAATATAGAATCATTACCTCATTGTTTCTTCAACAAACCAAGTATGAAATCCATGCTAATATCCTCCCAATGTCTCTCTGAAACTGTCAAAGCCTGATACAATCCAACATTCTAACTACTTCCTTTCGCAACTTGACAAACTCTGCAACTTTGCACAAATCTCCTAACATCCTTATAAATCTAGGGCCAAAAGTAATTCTCACTTACCAATGCTACTGTCTTATCAATTCCAAAATGCCTGACAATCCTCCACTATGTTTTTAATTCACCAAGTTATCCCTCATTGAACTTCAAGGTATACACAATTGATTTCCTCTGAACAACATATCCTCATGAATGAAATAATCTAGCCACTAACTCCTATCCTCCAAAATTGGTTCTCTACAAGCTCTCCAAGGTTCTGCAAAATCCGGGTCTACCTCATACAAATTCTTCAATTCATCAAATCCTAATACCTCCACTCTCATCTCTATCAGTAAATTCCTTCTCCTACTCAAGGCATCAACAGGGTATGTGCAGGATCATGATGGGCCAAAAAGTGGGTGATATGATGGGTATTTGTAGAAGTTGTCACGGTGTGACTTTTTACTCGAAATTAATGTGAAACGAAAAGGAGGGTTTTAAAGGAGATTCTTGGCTTTCCATCAATACAAATCATGCTTTACTTTGAATTTAATAAATAATTATTGACTGTTTCCTGTTTGAATTTCTAGCTAAAGTCTGATTGATTAGGATGATTGAAAAACATCTATAGCTTTCAAGCTTGATTATCACATTTTTGAGTCTGAAACATGCATCACATTCTATGCTTTGTATACTATAGGATTAAAGAAAAAAATGAATTTCATGAAGTTTTTGACCAAGTTAAGATTGAGTTTGGAAAGTACAATTTTTTTTATATTTTTAAAAATTTGTAATAAAAAATCATAATTAATTATTTACTTGGAAAAAATTACAAAAAATATGAATCATCGACACATGGAGTCACTTATATCACAAAATATTATAAAAAATATTATGGTTTTATTTGTGGTTAGGGTGAGTCAGAATGAGACACCTACTTCTATTTTTCCACTAAAATTTAAGTACTACTACATTTGAAATTTCAAATTTTCAACAAATAGATTTTGATTTAAAAAAATAAACCTAGTATTTTAGAAACTAAATTCAATTTTCTACAAATTATATTCTTACATATTTTTGAAATAATATAGATAACTTATTCAAATTTTTATGTCAAGTTGCCTAACTCTAATTTTTCTAAATTTTTTAACACTTAAGGGCCTTTTTTTCCATGATGATCTTGCACATACCCAACAACTTTATTTCACTTTCCACTCCTATGCTTCAAAACAAAGGTATAACTATGTAATAATTCTACCCATCTCATATGTCTCTGATTCAACTTACCTTCACTGTTGAAATATTACAACGCTTGATGATCTATATACAACACAAACTCCTTAGGAAACAAGTAATGTCTCCACTTCTTCAAGGCTTGAACTATGGCATAAAAATCTTGATCATACACTAAATATCATCTCCTAGAATCATTCAATTTCTCACTAAAATAAGCTACAGGTCTCCCTTCTTGACTCAATATTGCTCCAATTGCACTTCCACTTGCATCACAGTCTACTTCAAATACCTTATTAAAATTAGGAAAATCCAACACAGGTTGCTCAATCACCTTCTACTTCAACAACTCAAAACATCTATCTACTCCAGACATCCACCTAAAATCCTTCTTATCTCCTCTCATTGTTTCTATCATAGGACTACAAATAGAACTAAAATTCCTAATGAACTTCTGGTAGAAACTAGCCAACCCATGAAATGATCTTACCTCTCCAATGCTATCTAGTGTAAGCCACTCAACAATTGCTCTTACCTTCTTAGGATCAATCTTCAATCCATCCACAGCTATCACAAATCCCAAATATACCAATTCTTCCTTCATGAAACTACACTTCTTAATGTTTATCAGCAACTGCTCTTCGCTCAACCTCTGCAAAACTTGTCTTCTATGCAACAAATGTTCATCTCTACTCTTATTTAAAATCAAGATGTCATCCAGGTAAACAATCAAAAACTTACCCAAAAACAATTTTAATACCTCATTCATCAGCCTCATGAATGTACTAGATGCATTTGTTAGTCCAGAAGGCATCACCAACCACTCATATAGTCCTTCATTTGTCTTGAATGTTGTTTTCCACTCATCCCCTTCTCTAATTCTGATCTAATGATGTCCAATCTTCAAATCTATCTTTGTAAAGTATTTAGCTCCACTCAAACAATCCATAATTTCATCCATCTGAGGAAAAAGAAATATGTACTTCACCATGATCTTGTTTGTGGATCTAGAATTTGAACATATCCTCCATTCTCCATACTTCTTAGGTGCTAGCACAATAGGTTCTACACATGGACTTAAGCTTTCTTTCATCAAATCCTTTCTCAATAATTCTTGCACTTTTCTATTAAACTATTCATTCTTTGCAGGTGTCATTCGATGTGTTGCTTTATTAGGAAAACTAGCTCTAGGAATCAGATCCATACAATGACTAATACTCCTCACAGGTGGCAATCCATCAGGTACATTATCTTAAATGATCTACTCATACTCTTTCATCAAATCCTTTATCTCATCTGGTTGTTCTTCTACATGTTTCAAGTCTTCAACCTTTTTAGGAACTAGGCCATAGCACATTTTCTCATGTATCAATCCATCCTAGAATCTCCTTCCATCAACTAAACAAACTCTAGAACTTGTACAAACCTCAACTTTAGGAACATCTTCCAATGGTAACAAATTCTACTTCATCCCATTTGCAACAATGGTATATATATTCTCATTTCCATCATTAATAGCTTGTCTATCATATTTTCAAGGCATTCCCAACAAAACATGGCATACATCCATAGGCATGATATCACACAAAACTTCATCATGGTAGTTTCATTTCTTCAATTTTACCAAAAATTGTTCATGTACCAGTATCTTATGCTCATCTTGAACCCAAGCTATTTGATAGGGCTTCTGGTGTTTCAATCTTTCTAGCTTCAATTTTGTCACCATCTCTTCAAAAACCAGGTTCTCAAAGCTTCCACTGTCAACAATCACTTTGTAACATTTACCAGCTACCTTGCATCTAGTCCAAAACAAATTATTTCTCTGCAATGGCTCCTACTCCATCTCACTTTGACATAATACTCTCCTATTCACCAACACTTCTCCATCTTTTAGTTTATTAGATGATCTAGCATGATCCTCCTCAACAAAAGGTTGTTCTATTTTTTTTGTCTTTCTACTTGTCTCTCCTTGATTGCATTCAAATACTCTATGTCCTTCTCCACCACACTTATAATAAGTTCCCCTGAATACTCTTTTCTCCTTATCATCCTTTCTATAACCTTCATTCTAGTAACCACCATATCCTCCTCTTCTGTAAGAGTTTCCATCACCTTGAATATATGAATTGTCATTCTTACTAACCTCCTTGTCCTTGTTCTGATCTAGAAAATATCACCTTCCTCCTCCAGTAAAAGTTCAAGTCTTTGAAATCTTCCACCTCTTCCTCTTTGTCTCTACTCATGTCCTTTATTCAACTACTCGCTTAGGGCACATTGATATTCTTCTTCCACACTCTGCAACTTAATCAAACTAATTTCCTCTTGTATAGATGACCTCAAACCATTCACATATCTGGCTACTTTCTCAATATCATCCTCTAAATGTCCAGATTTGATATTCAACTTATAGAACTCCTCAGTATACTTAGTCACACATGATTCCTCTGCTTCAAATTTTGCAACTTTCAGAACAAGCTGATCTGATAATCTGTGGGCATAAACTTTGTCAACTTATTCACTATCTAATCCCATCCTTTTATCTTCTCCTTTCCTCTTCTTTATCTATATGTCTACAAATGTTCCCACCAAAGGGATGCATGTCCTTTCAAATTTGTACAACTAAATTTCACCTTCTTATCTTTAGTGGTACCTTCAAATTCAAAATACCTTTCCATCTTTGTAATCCAATCAAGCAATTCTTCTGAATCCAACTTACCTCTATATTCTAGTGGATTGAAATGTGGTTTTCTATTCGCTCTAGTTAGGGCTCTTATGAACCTCTCTTCTCCTTGATCAAGGCCAGGTTGCTCTTCTCTTCCTCTTTCTTCCTATACTTCTACCTCTTCATCACTCACATCATCAACTGGTCGACCTCTCCTCTAGGCCATTTCAATTGCATCTAATCTGGCAGCAATTCCTCTTAACATCTCCATTAAAGTTGGGTCTGCATTTCCATGTGCTTCATTTCTTCTTCCCATCATCTTTACACAAGTCCTTTGCAGCTGCAGGTCAGATCCTCAATCCACCACCCCATAACAAATCTTCAATAGGACTTCATGAATTTCAACAACCTCACACGGATTAAATCTCGTTCTAATACCAATCTAGTGTAGCCATGGGGAAGGGTCCTCAAAGAGAACTATCCAGACCATACAGCAAGAGTAACATAATGAAAGCAACATAGAATATGGAGGAAAATGCAGATGCAAATATTCTCATTAATAGAAATATCAGTTACAATCGGCCAAAAACATCTGAGATTACAGATTCGGCTCACAAGCTTGATATATCATGTTCAAAATACAACATTCCAATATGCTCCTATATGCAAGCTAAAATCTTACAAATCTAATCCTAGACTTATCTTCTTATTATTCATTCCTTTCCTAATGATCTATTACAAGCTTTATATCACATTTGTAGGTCTCGAAACATTTGCATCAGCCAAATATTATTACAATGTCCAATGAAGGAAAATGTAACGTGTGCATGAACAAGTGAGCCTCCCATTTGAATTACTCCTCGGTGAATGCAAAGGATGAAGTGTGGACCTATAATCAAGGTTGGGGACAATCCACAAAACTTTTAAAATCACACCGTTAAGATCTACAAGTTATGGGGACGATCCATGAATGATCAAATTAACCATTAGGCTTGAAAATTATTCTGGTGTTGGTTCAAGAAACTACCATGAAATCCAGAATCGATAACTTGCCAGAAAAAGATCCAATCACACTAAAATATTGGAATAAGGAAAATGAACATGTCCACAATGTACACAAAGATCCATAGGGTTTAGTGAGAAAATATTATGAATCCATCAACATGAACTGAGTAAGAATAGAAACAAGAACAAAACTAAAAGGAAATATTTTTTGGTTGATGCAAGATTTCCAAGAACCAAGGATGCTCTTGTATCACAAATATTTAACATCCAACATCAATTGGTTACTACCTATTATTTTCCACAAGGAAATGGTCAAGTTGAGGCTACACACAAGACCATCCTAAAAATACTAAAGAATACATTCAATGAAGTTGGACATGACTGACATCTGCAATTAAATCTCATCCTATTGACTTATCAAACCATTCTAAAAATCCTAAAAAAAATGGTCAATTAGAAAAATCTTCTAGATCAGGACAGTAAAGAAAAGTTTGAGCCTAATTTGTTGGGTCCATTTTTCATCACAACAAGCTATGGATCAAGAGTATACCAATTATCAACACCTGAAGGTGAACCCTTGCAGGAACTAACCAATAGCCTGCATCTTAAAATGTTTTATCCCTAGGCCTGAAGGGTGTAAATCTGGAAAAATACAAAAAAATTAAAAAAATGATCAAAAATCAAAAAAAAAGGAAAAAGGATTGAAAATAGTACAGAAAAACAATCATCCTCTAGTGAAAACAGCTTTCAAGGCACTTTGGGAAAGTACCTTGGTGAAAACCTAGCAAACAAGTTCCTTATGTAAATAAAACATCTCCATCCATTCTTTGGCTCTTTATCCTATCATTCTTTGCATCACATTCATCCACTGCATCATTCATCCTATCTCTTCCATCACCCATTTGCATCTGATTCATAGCTTGATATTGTGAAGTGTCATATCCCCTTTAGTACTACTTGGCATATTTCAAAGGTCAGCTTGTCTTGTCTTTATTGAGGTAGTCTATAACATCACACTAGGGGAAATTCGATAGGGATCGGATCGGGTTCTTGTATATCTTAAGGTTATTATAAATCTCATTGAAAATCCAAAAACATTCAAATCTTGTAAAGCTAAAAATCTAAAAACATCCAAATTCTTGTACAGTTAAAATCCAAAAACATTCAAAAATTGTAAAGTCAAAATCCCAAAACACCCAAAACACATCAAAATCCCTAAAAATGTCAAAACATTGAAAATCAAAAAATAGCACCATGTTGAACTACTAGTCTCTAAGCTTGAATGTAGGAAGGCCATCATTGATGTGCCCCCAAGACACCCTAGCTTAATCCTTTAGCATTCCGTCATAATAAAATGACAATTCATCAATTGTTCATTTCTCATCGGCAATAAGTCAAGTCAGTGAAACTACACGGTCTTTGCATGTATAACATAGGCAAGGCTCATCTTTGATAATTCCCTGAGGCCTCTAAGATGGTCTTTTAGGTTAGGTTCTTGGTTAGATATCTCAGAAAACAAAAACATTTAGAAAACTTAGAAAAAAATTCAAAAACATTCAAATATGAAAAAAACCTTAAACATTTGAAAGCTTAGAAAAATCCTAAACATTGGAAAACCTTAGAAAAACCCTAAACAAACTTAAATAACCGAAAACCAAAGCATTGACATAAACTTTCAAAAATATCAAAAACATCCTCAAAACATTTTCAAAATGCAAAAAACATTGAAATATTCCAAAAATTCCAAAACCATCCATCTCATTTCACCCACAATAAACCTCCATCCATAATAAATCAAATGTCATCTTCAACCTTTGGTTAAACAAATAGAAAGGAAGTATCACAACCCGTAAAGTGAGAACCTAAGTGCCAAAATATAAAGTCTAGATCATAGGTAAATGAGTCAATGAAGTTTGTATCAACAGCTTATCACACACCTCATCCTAATCAAAACACCTGATCAACATGTCCTAGGATGCATCCTTCTTACAATGGAAATCAACCTCATAAATCACCTTAGCTATCTTAAATTGGCAAGAGATATAGATAACACTTAATTTTTTTCTTTGATCTTTTCTTTTGATTTATCTTAGTGACCCATTCTGAGGACCCGTCGATGATGTCTCAACAATTTAGAGAGAAATGAATGGGGCATCAATCATTATCCTTCATTTTTTATGCTTGTGGATATTCTTGTAAAATAATCTTGGCACATACTTGCTTAGTTGTGTGTAGGGAAGTTGTCTAGAATAAATTGTTGACTATTGCATATGCTTTGATCTAAAATATTCTAAACTTTTAAACTACATTCCAATGAGCTTTCCATATGTTAAGATATGAACAAGAACTATCCTATTTTTATGCAAAATCAAAGTCCATTACACTAGATACAACACCATCCTGGTTATCAATACCATGATGCATTGTGTTTATGTGTTATATCAAACATAAGGAATGACAAAAAATCCCAATCCCAAGATATGAGAAAATCCTCATCATCACATCTAATAAAGTCTTGGTGGATCATGAACTTGTTGGACTTTTGAATCAATCTCAAAATCAATGGTTAATTCATTCTTTTTTTTCTTTTATCTTCTTTCCATGCTAACTTGGTATCATGACAGTCAACAAAAAAATCATCATGCATCCATCCTACATCCACAAAATCAACAGCATGCATACATCTCACATCATCACAACATATCATAATAAAGGAAAACATAATCCATTGCATCGTCATTATCATTTAAGTTTTTTTGAATAAAATAGATTTGTTATTCTAAGCATCTTAATCCATTGCATTATCATTCATCGTATTCATATCATAAATAGAATACATAATATAAGCATCATCCAAATCCATACATGCATCATCATGACATCATAAATTGTATGGAAAAGTACACAAAAAGAAATGCATTCATCCATATCATATGGATATTATAACATATCATAACATATCATAACATTCATCCCATAACATATCATACAAAGATACTAAAAAAGAATATAACACATCCATTGCATTGCATTGCATTGCATCCATCTCATAAACATCACATATCATATACATTGCATCATAGAGCATCATTGCATATCACAACAACATAAATAAAAGAAATGCATCCATCACATTGCATCCATACATAATCATAGCAAGAAAGTATAACATCACATCATATCATTTGCATCCATACATCCATAAAGCATTAAATAAAGGAACATCACATCATGAATCTGTATCATCTCGTATATATATAATGGAAGTCATGGTACAATATCTGAATCGATGTGTATGAATATCGTCAAAATGTACAATGTACGTGAGGCTATAAAAAATGAGCCTATGAATGTATGATTGTATAAATAATCAGGCTATACAACAAAAAAGTGTTTGTAGAATCAAAAGAGATATATCCCTCGCTAGTCTTGTTACTCTGTCCTAGCTGATCTAGTTGTCTAACTTGTTGCAAAGATGGTTGTCATTGCAACAAAAGATCAACCTGTTAATGCCTGATATAGCTGCTAGATTCATACAAGATCAAGATCCACAGGAGGTGGTTAAACCATGTCACAAAGCCCAAGCACCATGCTGGACTATGCCTACCACAGGAAGAGGAGACCAAGGGTCACACCTTACAACAATCCCCCCAGTGCAAGCGTGGGGTTCAAACTTGTGACCTCGACTCTGATACCAATTGTTGCAAATTCGGTTGTCATTGCACCAAAAGATCGACCTGTTAATGCCCAATATAGTTGCTAGATTTATACAAGATCAAGATCCGTAGGAGATAGTTAAACCATGTCACAAATCCCAAGCACTGCATTGGACTACACCTACAACAGGAAGAGGAGACCAAGGGTCACACCTTGTAGCATGACTAAGGTAGAGGCACTCAGTTGTACCTAACTCCAGTGCTCAAAATTGGGATTTCGATAGTGTGGAGGGATGTCTCTGTAATACAAAGTTTGTCAGTATGCCACCTCCTCCCTCATTGTCCCATATAGCTACGTAGACATTGTTTGTCCAACCAGCCCCTAATCCTGTTGAGACCGCTATTGAGACACAACCTCTAACTATTGTCATCGATCAATCTCTTATGCCAACTATACATCCAAGGTCTACCTAAGCTGATGCTCGTGATCTCTCTCAGCTATGAGTGCTAGAACCTATTTTTGAGCCTAATCTCACTTAGTCATCACAATCTGCAACTGCTACTGCAACTATTGAATCTGTGCATCTCAAGGATTTGGCCCTGAAGGTGGCTATTGTGTTGCTAGGTCTTTTACTAGTGATGATTGTACTGGTGGTTGTTGGTGTAGTGGAGGTGCACTGAGGACCTTTCCATCATGTTGTTTACCATCCTGTCCATCCTATCTTGTGTCATTCCCATCTAGTCCTCTGCCTTGCCCTCTACCCTACCCATCTTATGGCTAGCCTCTCTCTCTACCTACTCCCCTCCCTCTCAGCCTCCCTCATAGAGGTATGCCCACTAGATCTATAAGTCATGGAAAGGGTACAAACTAAGCATCATATGTAGGTGCCATATGAGCATCGGCCTGCCCCTAATCATAGGCCTATGGCCTAGAAACTAGCTGTCTAAATCGCTCAACAACCTCATGGGCCAGTATCATGGACCCCCAAGTCACCTCTCAAGTTGATCTCACAAAAATGGAAGTGTACTAATTGTCGGGCTTGTCCTACCTCTATCCAAACTATTTGGATACCCTATTTGGTAGGTACCACTCGATCATGGTATGCTCTTGACCCTGAATGTAATGAGTCTGTAGAGAAAAGAAGACTTGTTGTACATTTTCATACCAAGCCAACATATATAGCCACAGTTTCCATCAGAACACTATCATGTCATCAATCACTCTCCTCTAGCAAGGGATACCAAGTTTCCCTCTGTGTTGTAGAGTGATGGCTCCTTTGTACCTCCATATGATTGGATCATCTAGCTCCACATCAACATATGGATGATTCATTGGAGTATGGAAATATACTCCCATGCCCATATGTGAAAATGTGTGACTCTTGCACCAATAGCTCTACTATCACAGTTACAAACTCATTCATATCATGATAAAGAGAGGCCAACATCACTAGCCCCCATGCATACTAGGTCCACCTAAAAATCATATGATGCCAAGCTAGCCCACATCCAAGATTAAACCCTCTGCTCCATCAGTTTGGGGTGACCAAGCCTAAAATAACTACACCAACTATCAGTCTGAAGGTCGACGAGCACCCTCTATACATCTCTAGGTCAATCTATGAGTTGGTAAGGAAAATAGTGTCCTGGCCAAGAACCTCATGGAAAACATCATATCAAACATCGCTATCATAGATCACCTACTCTCCATTTATTGGTAATCAATATATATGCCATACATCCTCTAGCATGACAATCACCTCGTCGGTGGGAAGGTGGAAGGATGAAGTCTCACTATGCCATTGCTTGCATAGTGTTGTCATCATCGCCAAATGGGTCCTCATGATAGGCATATAGGCAACATACCACAATCCAATCTCTCCTAGGTGCTCTTGTCGAAGCTTAAATAAATCATCAAGGGTGGAAATTACAGTAGGTCAGTGCTTGCGGGACATCAAAGGCTAGATAACCTCTTGGCTAAGTTTGGAGTTTTTTATCAAAATGACAAAGATTTTTCCATTTACAAAGGTGTCACCATAACTCAAATTCCAAATATTGATGCTATATGTATATAAATTCTAAATTGTGACTAGCATCACCATTTACACTGGCATTGCATTTTGAAATCTAAAACCCTAATTCTAAATTACAAATCAATGATGTGTGTCACTACGCACATTCACGTCACAATTTAAAATTTGGAAACCCTAATTTCAAATTGTGAAATGAATCACCATTCACAATGGTATAGCTAAAAATGAAAAAAGTGTCTCTGACACTCAAAATAGCATTGCAATACAATGATGCCAACCTAGACCAAATTTTAAAACCTAATACCAAAAAATTCAAAATGCAAGGAAAGTTTTGAATTTTGTACCACTGATCCTATACTTGGATGCCTATGGTACTCTTGAACTTAGTCAAAAATGTGTCGTGGGAGCACTCATTGTGCCATTTCATCAAGAGGTCAGATGTTAAAATGCAACAAATCTCTCAAGTGTGAATGCACAAATGACTTGAAAATGACCCTTCCTCACCTACTTAAGCCAAAAATTTAGGGTTTTTTCCCTAATTTAGAAAAAAAGCTAGGGTTTTGACCTATTTATGACCTATGTAGCCTATTTTGAACCACTTTTTACATTTTTGAGGCCATTTTTGGCATCTTGGGGCTTATTTTAGCACCTGAACCTATATTTTACCTTTGTCAAGAAATCAACTCAAAATTCAAGTTTTTCATCTGATTTCTCAAGGGGACGGGGAACAAGCTTATTCCTTCTGCTAGGGCAACAGTTGGGCATCCAAAAAAAACAAGAAATTTTATTTTTTCGATCTGACAAGTAGTTTTAATCTAGAAAGCGTCATTCTTTGAACCAACATAACATGTACCTCGCTTCAAAGAGGGGAAAAATGTACACTTAAAAATGTCCAAAATGATATCATGCACTTGAATCTGATATACTAACACCATTTCACCCTAAAACCCATCCTCTTTTCACTTAATTGATTAAATTATCCTAGCTATTTAATTAATTGCATCAATTCCATCTATTAATCTAATTGACCTAATTAGGTTAATTCACCCTTTTCATGCTAACCTTTCATCCTGTTAAATTGGATAAATAAAATTATCTAATTTAATCCCTAAGTCCTCTTATTTTATTAAATAACCCTAATCTATTTAATTAAATATCATATCACTTCCCTTTTTCATTAAATAAATTGATTATTTAATGAATATCCTAATTCCCCTAGTTTTCATAATTGAAACTTTGCTTGATTATCAAATTACTAATTAAATCTAATCCTCCCACTTGCAAGGGAATATTCCTTGAGAATATTTCTCCTTTGCACATTCCTCCAAAAGGAAATATTCTCAGGGAATATTCCTTCTTCTTTGCACAACTAGATTTGGTTTTAATTAACTAAATAGCTAATTTTTCTCACCCATGAGAATATTCTCTTTCTTCACTCATTTGAAAAAGGGAATATTCATTTTTGAAACAAACATTCAACAAGACTTCTTGTGCAAGTTTTGAAAGTTTGTTTTTTTGGATGAATGTAAGCCCTTGATGGGAATCCATGATCCATGCCTCCATCTTCCTTCCATTATGACCATTGATTGATCCTTTTTATCTTGGTCATCAATTTCATTTTTCATATTCTATAAATAGAGACTGCATCTACTGAATAAGGATCCACCTTTTCAGAGAAAACTTATGTTGTTGAAAATCACATCCATTTGCACTCACATTTTATGTTTTAAAACAATTTTAGGTTATTTTACATGCATTTTTAGCTTAGCTTCCATTAATGGCTTTCATGATAACTTAGGTGCATCCACTTATCATATCTTGAAACCAGGGTTTGAATCTTTTGAATCTTGCATACATTCACATCGATCATCTAAGATTTTATCATATTAATATAGTTTTAATCGTGTATTATAACACATGCATTTTTAGCTTAGCTTCCATTAATGGCTTTCATGATAACTTAGGTGCATCCACTTATCATATCTTGAAACCAGGGTTTGAATCTTTCGAATCTTGCATACATTTAGAATAGATTTGCATAAATTCACATAGATCATCTAATATTTAATCATATTAATATAGTTTTAATCATGTATTATAACACATCTCTCATAGGTTTCATCAATTCTCTTCAATAGAATCAGTTGGAACAAGCTCATTTATCTACAGGATTGGGAAAGGGTCATCATTTCACATCAATGTGGCACCACTCCCCCAATAGGATAAGTTTCAATGGGTTAGAATATATGTTTATCAAGCTTTCATATTTTAATATGTTAGTTTTAATGGCTTCTTAGCTTATTTTACATTGAATGATCTTATTGGGACTGATGCATAGTGGCTTAATTATGCTTCGAATACTCATGCATCAAGTGTGGTTAACCAATACTACGTTGTCGATCACGGTAGGTTTTGTAGATATTGAGTTTAATCTTCCAAATCCAAGTTATAGATTTCATTTTGGAGTTGATTTGATATTTTTTAATCTTTCTCCCCAAAGTGTTGCTTGACCTAGACACTTGTCCTAACACAAAAGGGAAATTGTAAGATTCCTCAAAGAATTCACTCACCTAAGGATTGAAAGTGGATTTTTACTTAAGGGATATCATTTCTTTAGTGAAATAGAAGAATAGGTGGGTTCATTACACTCATTTTTATCTTGATATTTATAGTAAGTTTGGTGAAATATTCCAAATTTAGTATTAAACCCTATATGTAGTGAATCCCAACCTATTTTTCTATGTTTCATTAATTAAGTAAATATTAATCATTTATTTATTTATTCATCCAACTTAGCC
>VDFB02139379.1:0-16180 GCA_007258455.2 Sequoia sempervirens | reverse complement strand
TAAATCAAAATAATAATATTTAATACCTATATATATATATAATAATACATATTTTATACTAAATATGTATCATAATAAATGCCTATACATGTATTAAATATTATTCTAAGTAATTAAAAGGAAAAGGACAAACAAAATTAAAGGGAATAACTAGAAGAGGAAGGACAAGAAAGACTAAATAAAATATTATTCTTCCTCTTCTCGATTTGATTGTCCTTCAATATTATTCTTCCACTTCTGGATTTGATTGTCCTTCAATAGGTTTCATTTAGTCTTTCTTGTCCTTCCTCTTCTAGTTATTCCCTTTCATTTTGTTTGTCCTTTTCCTTTTAATTGCTTAGAATAATATTTAATACATGTATAGGCATATATTATAATACATATTTAGTACGAAATATTTATTATTATATATATAGGTATTAAATATTATTATTTTGATTTATTTGGTTTTGTTTTTACTCTTCTTTATTGTCTTTGGGTTTTATTATTTATTAGAATATAATTTATATTGTTATAGATAGCTATTAAATATTTTCATATGTATTTATATTTTGGTTGGTTTTACTTTTCCTTATTTTCTTTGGTTTTTGATTATTTATAAGAATATTAATATTTAATAGCTATAAAGATTATCTTATACTTAATATACTTATTCTTTTTCTTATTGAAATTATTATTAGCTTTTAATTCTTAGTTTTCTCTTATTGTTGATCTTTTGGTCTTTTAGCACTTGGTTGTTCTTCTTTCCTTCCCTTCTTGAATTTGTATGTTTGCACTTGTTTGGCTTCAATTCTTTATAATTCTCTTGTTTTGATACTTGAACTTTTAAATCAAAATTTTAGTTTATTTCCTTCTTTTTGCTTTTAAATTTTGTTTATTTTTTAAGTTTTTGAAAGGTTGTTTATAGGTTGCTTGTATTGTAATTCTTTCTCCTATCAAGTCATTGCCCTTTTCCTTCTTTCCTATGCAACCCATCCTCAATCCTTCCCTTCCCAAACCTTTTTAGGAATTGCTTGGTCTGTTTCTTATCATTTCTCTCTTGGTGCTCTCTTTTTCATCCTAATGATGGTTCACAGAGTGTGATCCAAAATGTTGATGCAAAAATTAATATACAATCAAATCCAAAAAACCTTTGCAATTAAAAATATGGATTGTGGAAACTTATTATCTTTGAAAGTCATAAGTTGTTTTCACTCCGGGAGGTGTAACTTTTGCATCCTGACTCCATTTTGCAAAAACTAATAGGCATTGGAAAGTTGGTTCAGTGCTCTACACAGATCTCAAAAAAAAAATTAGAATTTTTTACCAGGTATTTGATATATTCTTATTTTATCTAAGCCTTTTCCTTTTCAGTTATTTTCTTGGGAAGCATGCAATCAGGCTATTTTTTTGAGATTAGTGAGCATTGTTTTTTATTTGAGAGTATATATTGTTGTTTTTTGTCATGGATACACATAAAATTGCACCCCTTACTTCATTCAACTATTTTGGTTGGAAAAAACAAATGGAGATTCATTTGAAACACAAAGGGTTGTATAGGGTAACCATGGGTATAGAAATTGAACCTTTAGGTGCTACTGAAAAGAGAAAATGGTTTAATAGGTGTGATGAAGCTTATGGTACATTATGTCTATCTCTTTCATCTGACCTTCTTTTTCATATTGAGTCTTGCACTACACCCAATGAGATTTGGACTACTTTAGAGTCTTTGTTTGGTAAGAAGGATACTATGAGAGGGTTTCAGTTAGAGAATGAGCTTATTAGCTTAAATCCTAGGGATTTTGATAGCATCCAGGAGTTTTTCACCAAACTCAAGTCTCTTACATTACAGTTTTCATAGTGTGGTGTTCAGAAAGAAGACTCTCAGTTGATATTGTTCATTCTTTCTAAGCTTGGAGAAAATTATTTAGTTTTTGTATCTACCTTTTATGCCACTAGGGATGCTCTTGGTACTAGATTCACTATGCCATCTCTTGATGAATTTGCTTCATCTCTCACTCGAGAGAAAGCTAAGTTAGCTAGCATGGGTATGGTGAAACCTTCTTCATCATAGGCACTCATTGCATCTTAGGAGCCCAGAGATCAGAAGGATTCTACAGGAAAAGGAAAGAAACAGAAACAAAAGGATTCCAATCCTCATGAGTAGCAAAAGGATTCCTTAGATTCATCCTCCTCTTCTAAGGGGAAATCATCTCGAAAGGAGAAAGGTCCATGTGCATATTACAAGAGGGAAGGACATGCAGAACATAATTGTTACAAGGACATTGATGAGTTGAAACATCTTCTTCAGAAAAATTAGATTGATTTTCCTTCTAGGATGTCTGCATCATCTCCTTCATCCCATTCTTCTTCTTCAGAGCACCATGACAGGGGCACAGCTAGTTTACATACTTCATCAGATATGAAGAGACATGCTCTTTGTGCTTCTTCAAATATTGGATTAGGGAGATGGCTTCTAGATTCAGAAGCATCTCATCATATGGAATCTTCACAGTTTATGTTCACTTCCTTTGAGCCTTGCACTATGTCTCCCATTTTGATGGGAAACAAAATTTACATGAGTGTTACAGGGAAGAGGTCTATTATTTTTGGGGACCACTGCTTTTAGGATGTCTTGTGTGTCCCTCACTTGACAAACAACCTTATTTCCATCTATCAGATCACACATGGAGGCACTGGGAGATCTATGGAATTCACACCTAATTTGGTTATCATCAAAGACTTTGAGAGTAGTAGTGGATCACTCATCTCAGTTGTATTCCTTTACCAATTTTGGTACTGATGGTGCTTTTGTTCCTACTATTTTTCCTCACACTTGTAGTGTGAATCATCATTCACAAGAGACATTTGGCTTCGTGAACATTGGTGTTCTCACTTTGGATCCAGTTCTTGATCCTTCTATCTCACCTCCTATTGTAGTTGTTGATACTTCTATGACTACATATGTGGTTTCTTTCATTTTAGTGCAGCAGGACATTCTTGATCATTCATCTTTGGAGGTTTTCGTTTATTCTTCACCTACTTTGACTTCTTCATTGGTTGAGGTCACACCTACTTCTATGGAGACATCTTGGGCTACACCTACTTCACCTTCAGAGATTTCTTTCATTTGGCCTCTCCCCTCTCACTTCTTTCAGGAGATGCAGTTTCTTCAGTTCTTTTGGAGCTACTTCATTTTGGGGGGGATTTGTGGTCTCTTCTGAGGGTGTTCTTTTATGTATCTTTGTGATGGATGGCATCCTTGAGGGGTCTTATGGAGTCCTCCATCTTTCATCACTTATTTAGTTTGCATTCTATTTTGGGGAGGGGTTTTGTTCCCATGTGGTTTTCTCCTTTACCTCATTTGATTTAGTTTGCATTGCATTTGTACATGGGTACCTGATCAGGCCTTATTGTCAGGACTCATCTTTGCATAATAATTTGTTTCACCCTAAGTTGCACTTATGGGGGGGTGTTGGTGTCATTAATTATTTAATTACACTTTAGCATAAGTTTACTTAGGCATATTTTATTTCCTAGGTTAATTATAATCCTTATCTAGTTGAGTTGGCTTTTTTCTCAAGATAAGATTAGGGTTGTGCATGTCTTGCTTTTATGCATGATTTCCTTTTTGAAGGATTTTTTATTATTTGTAAAACAATTACTTTCAATAATCATTAATTATGGTTTTTTCTTGCACATATTTGCTTTAAGGGTTTACAGAACATCTCTTCTTTTTGTTCTAAATATCTTTTGCATGTGATAGGTGATTGCTTGCAGGTGATTCTTGGGGACTGTGAAGTTGGTTTTTCAACTTCTATAGGGACTATGTCCCTCATATAACCCTTATGTTTGTAGTTTTTTCATGGCTCAATCTTACAATTTTTACCCTTTTTTGAGAGATTTCGAGGTGATTTTTTTAAGGGATCTTATTGGTGCAAAATAGACCCTGTAGTTGAGGTTTGAAGGTCTAAGACACAAAGATTCATATTTAATATGATATATTTTGGTGTAAGAAAACTTTTTCAATATTTTTGTTTTTTTTTTAGGCTCTTTCTTTGGTAATCTATATGGTTGTATGAATTCACATCATACATGTTGTATTATACATGCTACATATTTTGAATTATAGTAATTTAATTTTATTATCCATTAGTTAAATCCTACATTTATAGGGGCTTAATTGCCTAGCTAAGACCCTTCACCCTCTTTTTTTACCTTAAATTTTACTTCTATTTCTTCTTGCATTTAGATTTTTAACTTTGTATAGGTGTTGGAAAGTTAATTCAAAGCACTTCATTTTGATATATGTATTTTTCATAGATTATAGAATGAGTTTTAGGTATAATTTTTCAAACCCCCTCTTTATTTTCAATCTTCAAATGTACATGTTGTATAGGAGAAAATTTGCACCCCTTAAGAAAATTACCCTTTCACATACCCTCACCTTAGAAAAATCAAATCTAAAGGTGAAATTCCACATCACCCATCTTCCTTCCATCCACTTGTAATTTTTCCTATGTGTTAGTCAGAGAATATATGTTGGGGAGGCACATGTGGCATGCAAATGTCAATGCAGTGTATTGTCATCCCTAACGGATTCCTGCATCTAAAGTTGGCAGAGGTGTTACACTCCTCATTGGGTATGAATTTTAACATCCCTCTTCGATCAACCATCCCAAAAAAGGCCTTATTCCTTCTCATCCCACCTTCAAAAACATTATTCATTCATTCATTCCATCTCTTCACATATCCTTTTAGCAATTCAGTCATCTTCTTCACATCTACACACTTTTGGGATCTCTTGAGAATACTCCTGAAACATTTTATCACTCCATTTGAGCATTGCAGTAGCATTGACACTTCATCAACTCCACATTGCAATTGTGAGGCAGCCATAGAAGTTGTGGGCTTGGAGTCTTGTGAGACCTCCCTTCATCACCATTGTGGCTGTTGTGACTTTTCCAAGTCCGTACCTTACATTGTCCTTTCATTGGCTAGTGATACTTTGGGTGGAGGTGGTACTGCTTCATTCTTCTCCTTTGTGATTTGATAGAGTATCATTTGTATTTTGTAGTGTTCATTGCACTTATCTCTATCTTCTTTATTGCATATTCTACTTCATTACTTTTAGGTTGTCTGTCAAGGTGGAAACACCAAAATGGGGGTCTGACTAAGGCAAGCCCCTATACAGCCCAGACAATTTTCCCTCTTTATTGTGTGTAGGAGAACATGTGTGTGGAGCTAGCTAGAGAATCGATACTTTTGTGAGATCATCTTCATCACTCTAGCTTTCATTTACTTGCTTTATCATCTTCATCTTATTTTTTCATATCTTATCATTTTTTTTTGTTCATTAAAACCAACTAGCTAGGTTGTCAATAGGTTTTTGGAATTTCCTTAATGTACTTTACATTTTCTGGTTGTACAAATTCCAACACACCAGAGAGATGCCAGCGTGTCATGCTAATGTCTCAAACCTACACAGCCATCCTCAAATAGAGAAATGTTTGAGGTATAGTTTGGACTCTAGAAATTAGCACATCTAGCCCTAAACAAAATTCTTAATCTGAAGAGTGACAAAAGTACTACATAGTGCTCTTCATTCTCGATCTTCACCCCAAAACATCCTTTTAGAGTGAGGTAAGTTAGGGCAGCCCTCTACTCTCGGCTCTCCATGACCTAGAGCCTTGACGTGGTTGGTCCCCCTCTCTTACAGTTTTGGTGAACCTAACATGAACCATTTTGGTTCCATTTAGCAGTACTGAAGGATCCTTTCCTTATGTTCTAGGAGCATTTTATGTATGAGTGTTGTGAGGCATTTTACCTTACATCCCAACCTATGATCCCTAGTAGGCGTAGTTAGAAGGTTTCGTAAGTGTTGCGAAATGAAACCTTAACTAGGTCACTGTCCTATTTCAAACCTTTGGGGGGCTTTGTGAAAGAATTATTTAGTGTACGTGATGGCTTCCTTCTTGCATCTTCCTATCCCCTCTGCATAGCCTACGATTAGTAGTCCAAGTATAACCTTCACCTCACAAAACCTGTCGATGGGTTTTAATAGAGAACTGTCTCCTCTTTACATCCCTGCAAAAATGATTGGAAATACTATAGCAGGTGTTCTTTTTTAACTCATGTCTCAGGTGAATATTATAACATAAGAAATTATGTTAATTAACTTCCTACATAAATATGGGTACAATGCACCTATAAGCACCATTCGTACACATAATGAACTTTTTGTGCCTCCCCTTGGTAGCATCGTTTTGTTAGTCCTCATTGACCTAAGTCTATAAACCTAATATTCAACATAATCTTGAGGTTTGAACTCTTCATAGTGAAGCTAGGTATCCCCTGGTTACTAGCTATGAATGTAGTTACCTTGGTTGTGCATAAATGTCTAAAGTTTATTCATGAGAGTTCAATACATGTGGTCCATGACACCAGTTATAAATTGTTGGTTGTGCATGGTAGCTATTCCTTAGACCACTTATGTCCTACACCAATTGGTCCACTTCCACCTAGGAAGGACCTCTTGTACTAGACCTATCAGAAGTACAAGAAAGGGTGCTTAACACCTAGAGTGAGATACCCTCCATCACCTTATGTTGTTTCGCATAGGGCTTGTTTAAAAGCTAACAATAATGCCACCCTGGCATGTAGAAGGGAAGAAGAGAAGTGCTCTCAAGGTTCCTCTTGCTCCTCTCCTCCTATCTAGCTTGACACTTCCTCTTGCCCTACTGTGGAATCATCAGATTCTACTCCACATTTGTAGGAGAACCATATGGTGCCCACTTGGAGAAAGCCCAAGCATCCTACATTGGAAATTTTCACTTTTCCCACAGAGCCTAGGCCCTAACTATATGGTAGAATAAAGGGTCCCCATAGAGAATCATTTATGTCTTGGCCTTTGCAGCCTCCCACCGCTCTTGCTCCTAAAGTAGTGAATGGGAAGAGGCCTGCCGCCAAGGTGCTAGAGCTGACTCCCCCCACTATCTTTCAAACTCCTCCTGCTCTCATTCAGGAGCATGTCCCTCTGCCAAAAATGGTTGTGATGTACACTCCTATGGTTGAGCAAGAGCCTTCTATCCCTTTGCAACTCCTGGCCTCTAGCTCAAAGAGTCGTAAAAACCACCTTGCATGTGAGCACAAGCACCGACAAAAGTCTCTAGAACTTGAGCAAGTTTCTTTATAGAGAAAGGAAGAGGAATCGATCACCCCTATTTTAGGGCCTCCTAATGTGCCCTCATCTCTCCTCCCCTCTGCTTCCATTCAATCAAATTTGGTTTTGTTGTCAGCTCCCCCTCCAAGTGTGAGTGCACCTGACCTAAAATAGTTGTAGGTGTTCATCACTCCTGTTGATGGTTCGAATGAGCACAACAATAGTAAATAGAATATTACTATTATGCTCTCCTAAAAGAGAAAGAATAATGCATGGATATCTAACTCCCAAGGTCTTTGTAATTGGTTCTCGACTGTGCTGATTTTACTCAATGGTTGATGTGACTATAATGTTCAAGGGGCCTGCTGGTGTTGAGCTTGTGGATTGTTCTAAGATCAAACATAAATTTAAACCTAGTTTAACCAAGGTTTTTAAAGAAATAGGAAAAGATAGATAAAGCTTTAGAGCTAAAAAGAATGATAATTTATGTAACTTAACCAGACTTGCTACCTTTCAAGGAATTGCTAACTAAAACTGTAGAACAAAATTAACTTGTGATTAACACATAGTTCCATTCATTCATAGTGCTAATTTCAATAGCAGATTGTAGATCACTATTTAAGCAAAAAATAAAATAATACTTCATTCCTTGAAAGCCTTCCAAATCAACTAATTAACCCAAGATAAACACCATTCAGAAACATAATATAAAGTAGATTTAAATCTAGTTGCTTCTACTATTAGTGAAATAGATAAGCAAAATTTACAAATCTGGCACAATCACCAGTGTACAGAAAACCTATGTCTCAGATTGTTTCCATCTATACTAATAAAACTTGAAGATACATCACTTCATTTCCAATCTAACTCCCATTCCTACCGCCCTCTTAAGTTTCTATTGCCACCGGGTTTCGGAAAAAAATCTCTCCCTCTATCTTTTCTAAACTTGCACTCCCCTAAAAAGAGAGGCAAACCCATACATATAGAACGCTCCAAAAGAATGTGTTCACCCCTGCTTTAGGGTTTACAAAAATATCCCACTTCAAAAAGGGTCGCCCTTAGATCTTTTTGGGAATGAAATAATGTCACATTCCAATATGCATTCCTCGTGTCCATGCTGCGGAAGGATCATCCTCAAGAGAAGCCTTAGATCTTTTGGCAACTATCAGACAACTTCTGGCCTCGTGGTTCCACCTTAAACTTCCATCGAAGTTTCTTTGAATTTCTAGAGCATTACTACATTAATATCGATCTACCTTTCCTAGTAGATCTCTACAATGTCTCCAAGACCTGACAATTCTTTTTCGCTTCTTCATTTCTCGGAGAAAGACTTCTTTTCGCATCAGATTTTCTATTGACTCTTAATAATTCATCATTCACTCAAGCACCGCATTATTTTGATTCCTGCGGTGTCCATGTTTATGTTTCCTTGATCCTTTCGGCATTAATTTCATTAACCTCATTAACGTGGTTCCTCTTTAGCTTCTTTTACTCAGGGAATTTCATTTAATTTTTTAAGATTTCCCTAGATGGTGTTATTCGTATTGCATCAGATAGTTAGTGGGAGACATCAGTCGCGGTTCCCCGGGATGTGATTATAGATCTACGCCAGTTGATCGATAGCTTAACAATCGGGTTTCCGAAGACTCTACGCTAGCAGCCGTGGTCATATCGATATCTCAAAATTGTCGCTGAACAATCGCTATCGGCAAGAGGTCATATCGAGCTCAACACATTCTCCCCAAACCCATTTCATTTCGACAAGAGTCAATCCTGCCGGCCTAAGGTTATGCTAAAGGAAATCTCTCTCAGTGAGACCTTCCCGTGTCGGTAGGAAATTATACCAAGCGCAAATATTTCACTCGGAGTCTCCCCGAGCTCATCCTTTTGAACCAATGTCAGCAAGATTTTCCTGGATGGCAAGAAATTACATCGAAGGCATAACCTTCTCAAGTAGACATTCAATAATCACCAGACATCTCCTCGATGACCTTTTTAGCTTCAGACCTACTATTCGGCGAGATATTGTCAAGGCAGAACCTTTAAACAAGACCTTATCGAGTCGGCAAGAATTTTCATCAAAGCCACCTTGTTTCAGTGAGAGCTCATTCCATTTTGGGGAGATTCTACCCTATCGGCAAGACATTACGATGAACTCAAATTTTTTTCCAAGACTTCTATTAGTCGGTGAGACTTCTCCCCAAGGTCTTCATCCTTTCAATGAGACTCCACCCAATTGGGAAGACTTTACCCCTTTGGCAAGACATCATTTTGAACTTAAATCTTTCGGCGAGATTCCCCCGTGTCGGTAGGACATCTCCCCAGAACTACAACCTTATACCAAAGGCACCATCCTTTCAGTGAGACATCACTTGGTCACCGGGACTTCATGTCAAACTCAAACCACTCTCCCCGACACCGTTTCATTTCTACAATAGTCCACCCTGTTGGTGAGACTTTACCCCAAAGCCATACCCTATCGCTGAGACTTCTATTTTTCGGGAAGACTTCTCCCCAAACCCAAATTCTTTCGGCAATGCTAGCCTTATGTAGAACAGTCGATGAGACTTCTATTTGTTAGGAAGACTTCTCCCCGAACCCAAATTCTTTTGGCAACGCTAGCCTTATGCACAATGGTCGGTGAGATTTTAGCATGTTGGGGAGACATATAAAAACCCACGGTGATTAAAATGTCTAGCCAACCAGGATATTTCAAATGAATAGAACCACACTACCAGTCAGCAAGACAATAGGAGGGTCTCAACAATTTTCGTCATCAGGAGTTTTATGCCAAACTTGATTGAGGTATGCTTCCCAACTGAGTTCCTTGAGAAATACCACTAGGTGTATGATTTAATCTTGCAACACAAATGCCTTCATTAGTCCTCAAAGCATATAAAACACACTATTGTTCATCATGCCTTCAATTTTAACAAAAAGAAACCCAACTCCAGCTAAAGCATAACCAAATCAGATAGAACAAAAAGACCAACCCAGAAGGAAAATAAAAGAACTCTTAATACCAAACTAGACAACCAAAGGCGAAGAAAAGAAAAAGAAAAGGGGGACCCATTTTGTTCTAGAATAAAATGGGGTGGGTTATGCAAGGCATAACAAATGGCGAATCGGCTAGGAAAATGGTTTAACCATTTTCAAGAAACTGAAAGATTCAGCTAGCCAGAACTCCTGGTTTATGAACATCACAACTCCAGTTGGGTCAGTTTTAACAACCAAGGTTGAGCTAGAGTCTCAAATGTAAGCCAACACTAGCTACCCCTAAATCTATGTGTGTGCTTAATGGTGCATCATCCTTTTATAAATTTTTCCTCATCTTTTAAACAACAATGTGCAAGATTTGAACTACATGAGTTGATTTCCTTTAGCTATTGTACAATGATATCCTGGGCATTGCTCCACTGCCAGTCAAGCGTCCATAGCCTCGACGGAGATACCTCTAGTTTTCTCACAACATTGCTCTACTACCAGTCAAGCATCCATAGCCCCGGTAGAGATACTAGAATTACCCATTCATATTGAGTATACTTTTCTCTTTAGATAGTTCTTTTTTTTTTCTCTCTTGGAGCTTCAAATATTTCATTCAAATTTTTTTTAATATGTTAGATGTTTAACATCTATTCTAGGTTGAAAACTACCATGGACCTCATAACAACATCTAGGAATCGGAATTTTCACTCAAACCTTACAACACTATCACCCTAGGACAAATATACCATTGCAAAAAGGAAATGATCTTGATGATTTGTGAAAAATTCAGAGGTAGCTAATGTAGATTTTTTACTTTGCACCTTTTTTTGATGACTTTCCACAACTCTTATTGGCAATGGGCATAAAACAACGAATTTAGGACAAAATCATCCAATCAAAAAACCTAAAAAATATCTAAACCACTTCTCTCCTAATAACAAAAGTATACTTCAGATAACAACCCATCATTTCAAGAAGGAAAGAACAAATAAACCCCAAAGAACAAAACAAGACAAACACCAAACAACAAAGGAAACGAAAGGAAAAAAAGGAAAGAACAAACAAACAAACAACAAACTATTTACAACAAAACAGTAGAATATTTACAAATAGAAAAATAAACCATTTACAAACAGAAAAACCAATTATTTACATACAGAGACTATTTACAAGTCAAAATGCAAACAAAAACTACTTTCATCAATGCACTCCCTAGAAAAAATACCAAACTTCACAATTCAAAATAATGCTTAAGAAATTGTCCATTGATAGGCAATGGAACAGGTTCCCCCGTTAAACTACTTAGCTGGAAAGCATTTTCTCCTAGGATCTCTGCAATTTGATAGGAACCTAACCAAAGCTTATCAAATTTCTGGTGACTACCCTTCTTTTCACTAGCTTTATCCCATAGTAGCACAAGGTAAGATATTCTGAAAGCCTTGATCTTGGCCCTTTTGTCAAACCAACGTTTGACAACAGCCTGGTGTCTAAAGAATTGTTGCACTGAGGCGGCATCCCTCTACTCTTCTAATTTTAACAAGCCAACCAACCTTACTTCTATCCTATCATCATTAGAGTAAAATTTTTGCATAAACTCAAGGATAGGTATTTGCAAATGAATAGGGAACACAAGCTCTTGTCCATACACTAGTTTAAATGGTGAAGTCTTTAAAGCATCCTTGATCATAGTTCTATTTGCCCATAATGTGAATCTCAGTTGGGTATGCCAGTCCCTAGGATTGTTTTCTAAGTTTTTAATTACCCCTAAGAGATTCTTATTGGTTGATTCTGCAACTCCATTTCCTTGTGGGTAATAGTTTGAAGAATATTTTAAGACAATTTTGTGATCATAAGCCCATGAAATGAACCCAGCAGAAGAAAAGGAAGAGCCATTGTCACATACTAATGTGAAGGGTACTCCAAACCTAGTTGTGATGTATTCGGTGAGGAACTTGATTACTACCTCTGTCGTGTTGTTCTTGCAAGGTATAGCCTTCATCCATCTCGCGCAGTAATTTTTGGCAGTCAGAATAAATTTGTGTCCTACAGAAGAATTTGAGTTAATTACCCCAATAAAATTTTAGCCCATTGGGCAAAATGGTCTTACCGTAAACAAGTTGTAAATGGTACGGGTTAGATGGTACTACGTAAAATTTGCCATACATGTTCTTGCTGTTGATGGGAATATTTGAACACACGGCTAGTGTAGTAAACCCAATATGAGGACTGGATGCTAATGAATCACAGTAATCTACGACTGCGGCTATGTTTCCCATGAAATTCTATAATTACATGCTTAGCCTCTTGCCGATCAAGGCATTGTAGGTACACCCCCTCGAAATTATTCCTATACAACAATCCTCCTTTGAGCATATAATGAGATCTTTTCATTCTCAACACTCTCCTCTAAGTCATATTCATTCCCTTTGGGCACCGATTGTTGAGCATGAAATAGATGATATCGGCATACCAAGAGTTGTTGGAAAAAGATTGCATTGTGTATTGTTGGCATATAATTCTCTCACCAACATCAGCTATGGATTTAGACAGGCCCATACCTCAAACAAGTTTCATAGGGAAAATTCCCGCATCAAACTCCTGCCAAAATGGCTACATCTATTTTCCCTTCATTCTCCCAACTCGCTCTGCATGAGTAGAGACTTCACAGCTGCATCAAGAACTACAACAATGATTTGAATTCGTAGGATGTAATGCATGAACTTCTTGACAACTCTAACCAGCACAAAAACTTGTTTTTTCAAGAGGTGGGTACTTAACTTCAACATTCTTAAATGGAGAACTCATGAAAGCAATTGGCCTCTCCTCTCCTTCTTCTCTTCGTTGAGTTAGGACAGTTGCACAGGAATGTTCAGAAGAAAAAGAATAAATATAGAATGGTTTCAAGTAGTCAGGGCTGGTGAGGACTGGTGCTTCCAAAATGGATTGTTTGACTTGAGAAAATGTGGCCTTTGCCTCATTACTCCATTCTATTACAACATCTTTCTTCATCATTTCATTCAATGGCTTTACAATTTATGCAAAATCTATGATAAACTTTCTCACAAAGTTGATCTTTCCAAAGAAAGATCTCATCTCCTTTCTTGCTTCCTAGCCCGCTATTCCTAGCATGGACTCAACTTCTGGTTTGGATTGATCGACATACTCTTTATGAGATTATGTGTCCCAAAAGTTCTCAGGAAACCTCAACACACACTTTTTGTGATTCGTGTGGAGACACCACACTGGATACATCTTTCAAGAACTTTAGCCAAGTCTGCAACGTGATTCAATCTATCTTTAGAGAATACTGTCAAGTCATCCATGTAAACGATGATGCATTTACCAATTAGATCTTTAAATGCTATGTCCATGGCACGCTAAAAGGTTGCTCTAGCGTTTATCAAACCAAATGGCATCCTTTTGTAAGCAAATGTTCCCCACTTAGTAGTGAAGGTTGTCTTCATTTTGTCTTCATAGTTAACCATCACCTAATTGTATCCAGAATAACCATCCAGTAATGATATCATCTGAGACCCATTGACAGTCTACAAGACTTCATCTAGTGAAGGGAGTGGGTAGTTGTCCTTTTTTGAAGCTCGCTCGCATTCCCTCAAAATTCACACATAGCCTAACTTCCATTTTTCTTGAGGTGACTGGAACCAAGTTAGCTACCCATGTTGAATGTTGTACAGGGAAGATTATTCTTGTACAAAGAAATTTTTGAACTTCCTTAAAGATCATTGGTTCGATCAAGGCATTGATAGGATGTTGTTTCTACCGAAATGGCTTAGCTTCAAGCTTCAAAAGGAATAGCGGTCATGACAGAGGCATCAAATGTCTCAGATTCTCTCATACCCCCAAGCTATTGCAGTAGCAATATCCTTTCTTCTGCCCTTAGTATATCTTTTTTTCTAATTGTTTTAGTAAATCTTTCCCTATGTAAACATTTCTTTCCAAGCTAGAATTAGCTAGGTTAATAGTTTCATCTTCACCTCCTTTATCTTCAGCTGATATCTTCTCCTAAGCCCTTGGGTCTGAATCAAGGCCACCATTCCCTTGGGAATGATATTACTTTTTAAAATGAGGACCCCCTTTGTATCACAATCTTCAGGGTTCCAATCTCCTTGATCTCTGTCAAACTCATCGATGATCTATCCTTCAAAAAAATCTGAACTTTCTAGAAAAGCAAGGATATGTCGATCATCATCAAAGACTTGAAAGTTCCTGACATTATTGGGAATAGCCATGGTGGATATCAATTCCACTGAGAATATCTTAAGCAGGCCTTGCATAGGTTCGAGGTACTTGCAACATGACTAATGAATCGGTTTGATTTTTCTTCTCTAGGGATTAAACTAATCCCAAAAAGCGATGAAGTCTTCAATCAAGTTCCACCTGATTTTCTATAAGTTGCTAGCCTTCTATTGTGACATGTGTATTGGTTCCACACTTGCTTGATAACCACTTTTGAATCCCCTTTAACCATTAATGCAATAACCTTCTTCTTATGTGCAAACATCAGCCCCCGAGCTAGAGCTTCATATTCTGCTATGTTGTTAGTGCATCCAAACTACAACTTGTAAGAAGCAAAGAAAGTTTTCCCTTTTGGGTTGGTTAATTCAATCCCAAAACCATAGCCTATTTTGGATTTGGATCCATCAAACGTGAGGTCCATAGCTGATCATGAGTTGGGGTTGACCCCTTTGAGGTTATTGTGGACTTTTGGATAGAATGAGCCATAGGTGGGGCTACTTGATCTTTTGCATCAAATATAGGGAACGAGTGTTTAATAGGTTCCTCAAGTGTAATTTCCAATTCCTGCATAGATAAATCATATAATCTATGGCTATCCTTCTAATAGTCACTTACATCTTTGATTAATCCCTTGGGTTTTGGTATACTTGTGAGTGCAGGGGCATCAAGCAAACCTTGGGGTTGTTTTTCGTAACTATGTTGGTCTGGTATTGTGACCGGGGTAAGTTCAATTTTAGGAGGGACTTCCTTTGAAGGTATCTTATCCTTGGTTAACATTATTGTTTCTTGATGTGACTTGGAGCTAAAAGAACCTAAAATTGGGAGACATGATTTAAAATGCTGATGTAGGTTTGGCAGGTCAATTCAGAATGATTTTGGTAATGCACCCTGCACCAATTAGGGAGTAGAAGACTCTACAAATTGATATCTTCCCCCAAGACCAACTAATCCTATTGTAGCTTCTTGATCAATGCATGTTTATTTTCATTAGTCATAGAATTAGGGAACTTTTGTATTGACATGTCTTTAGAATCAAGAACCGAAAAGGTTAGAATTTCCTCTCTTTTGTACACCCCTATCTCGGTTTCAAAATAAGCTACCTCATTGGGACAATCATATTCAGTGATGACATGCTTGAGGCAAGGTTCGCTTTCAATCCTAATTTGGGTAGGCACTCCCCTCTATGGCAGCCACATATGTGAAAAGTTGAGGGAGAGATATCCTCCTATACTTTTCATCAAATCTCTACTCAACAGCATACCATAAGTCTTAGGAATGTCTGCTACTTAGGAATAATACTATATTGGTTCAAAATCCTAGGGTCAGACCCTACTTGTACATGTATATTTCTCAATTCTCCAACTACATTAACCTCTGTTTTATCAAGTTGGATGACCTTCTTGTTTGTTTGGATGGGGCTCAATCCCAATTTCTTGCATACATAAAATGGAATAACATTGCCAGAATCCCCTGAATCTAACCGACAATTATGTAGATTCTTCCCATAGATTCTTGAACTCAAAATAAATGGTGGGGTACCTACCTTGCTTCTGTACAAAGCTGCATTCATGTCTGCAGCAGGTGCCACCTTGGTTTTCCCTTTTGGTTTATCAGCTTGTTCCAAAGCTTTCAACACTATCTCTTGTTGGGCAGGGCACCACTTTAGGATGTCAAAGTATGATAAAGAGGTTTTTTGTCTCTGCATCTTAGAAACAATGTCAAATTATGTGTTATAGCTTGCATTACTTTTGACAACACTAGGTGAATTACCTTTGTTATGGAAGTCAAGTGGACCTTTTG
>VDFB02139376.1:0-27778 GCA_007258455.2 Sequoia sempervirens | reverse complement strand
AAGTATATTGGCGTGAAATTAAATATGATTTGTATTCCAATGCAAAAACTACAAAGAATGGAAACAATTCTTTCAACACACAAACTATTAAGTAGTAGTCAATTAAAATGAAAAATCTTACTCTATATTAGTTAGGATACACAACTAAGAAAATTATCTAAAGTGACTTATTTATCATAGAGGAACTAAGTATATAGTATAAAAATAAAATCAACAAACCCACAACTACCCCTATTTTGAAGGATTTTAGTTTTCTCCCCTCCCCGATCTCGCTTAATATTGTCTAATTATTTTAAAGATGAAGGGTCATAACACAACTTTATTCAACCCAAGAATAGCTTTGGTTAATGAAACTTGACAAAAGCAACAAACAATTGCTACATTTGGCATTTCATGTTGAATTAAGAGTGGTGACAATAATCTACTTATAGTTTAATAAAACACTATTTTTATAAGAAGGCTTGACATTAGAAAGATAAGTTTTACTTATAGTTTAATAAAACACTATTATAGTTTTACCAACATATATTATTGTATGCTTGCATGGATTCTTAGTTAACATATGGGGAGATAGAGATAGATGGGGAGAGAAAGAGAGAGAGATAGAGATATATGGGAAGAGAAAGAGAGATGGAGATATATGGGAAGAGAAAGGAAGAGAGGTGGAGATAGAGATTTGATGGATAGGGGGGATAGGGAGGGAGAGATGGTGAGAGATAGAGAGGGGGAGATAGAGAGGGGGAGGGAGAGAAAGGGATATAGATAGAAAGAGATAGAGAGAGGAGTGAGAGGGAGATAAAAAGAGAAATAGAGATAGAGATATAGAGTAGGAGAGATGGAGGGAGAGATGAAGTGAATGAGAGAGAAAGAGGGGAGAGGGAGAGATAGCTCAATAGATAGAGGGGGGAAGAGGCTGCAGTGACAAATTGTGGGAGATATAGAGATATAGAGAGCGACAAGGAGAGATATATCAATCACTCTCTATATATCTCTATCTATTCATCCTTATCTCTTTATCTCTCTACCCCTCTCTATCTCTTTGTCTCCCTTTCTATTTGTATGCTTGTTTTTATCTCCCTCTCTCTATATTTTCTTCCGTATATTTATCTTTGTCTCCTTAAGTGTGCAATGGGTAAATTGAAGAGGTCTTAAAGGAGAATTATCATATCTTTAATCAAATGTCATGCTACCTTGAGCATAACTCCCCAAGGACACATGCCATCCTTGGATTGTTGACAAGGTCAATATCAGCGCTGAGGAAGAGTTTGGAGGAGAGAAAATAAGGTCAATACTAGCGCCGAAGAAGAGTTTGGAGTTAAAACAAGGTCAATACCAACATCGACAAAGAGTTTGGAGGAGTGAAAACAAGGTAAATATCACCGCTGAGGAAGATTTTGGAGGAGTGTAAACAAGGTCAATACTAGTGCTGAGGATGAGGTTGAGGGAACTCAAGATAAATCGATGACCAACGGGCAATGAGTACTGTAAGTTTGGCACCCCCATTCTTGTAAAATGGTATAAGATAAGACAAAAAAAATAAAATAGCTTCGTCTTTCACATTTTTATCCACCAGCCTCAGGTCTTGGAGAAAACTCCCATAATCTACCCACATCTTGGTTGAGGTCTACGATTTCATCACACATAGCCTTCATCGCATGAGTCTGAAGCAATTGTAGACATAGTCGAAGTATATGCTAGGCTAAGGTAGATCTAATGAATGGAAATAGAGGCATACCATTCTTCTTTAATACCTCCACCACAAACATATGCAAGGTGTTAGTTGTTTTTATGGTAAGCAGGTTGATCTTCTAATCTACCTATGAAATTTCCAATTCCAATAAAGGGTAGCTCTTAGGACCTGGACCAACTGACGAGGATTTGAAAGACCTCCTAAACTTTGGGCTCTGAAAGACCCAGGAGGGTGATCCCTTAATGCGTTTACAACCTCTACACCATCATCATAAACAATATTAACAACAACAGATAATCTCATTTAATAGCTCAACATAATAGGATAATACGGAATAGAATTGGTTGTTTATCAATAATATCAACTATTTGGAGCATGATATAACTACAACATTTCACAGTATATGATAGTCATTGATTTGTAATTTGTAGCAAGCTCTAGGTAAAGGCAAACAAATATTGAACCATACAAATAAGTACAACTTAGATTAGTGCCATATATCCACTAGAGGAGTCAAATTTATAAGCATCTAAGGGTTTATGACAGATTTAACACATAACATATAAGATCCTTGATAAAATTGCTTTACAATATCATCAATATGTATTCTAACCCAATACTACTTATCAAATCCTTATATAGAACATATCCACCTACAATCCCATTCAAGCATTTTAATTAATTCCTTGAATTAAACTCTAAAACAAGAATCATACACACCACAATAGTGAGATGAACTAAACAACCCCTTTGATCATTTTATTCAAAATTCGGGAGCATGTTGCATAATGGAGAGACATGAGTTCAAATTAATCATATCAATTCAAATGCCAAGATTATCATAAAAACATCAAATCCCCATGAATTCAAACCTACTACGAATGACTCCAAACGGATTGCATTTTCTCTAAATCAGACTTTACAATTTGCTCTGCAACTTCATCTAGACTCGACCAAAAATATATAACTTGCTAACACAGCCCTTACGGCCTTGAAATCCTTCTTATAGAAAAAGAAGGAGCAAACAAGCATCGGGCTAGAAAGCACATGTGTCACAAGCCAATTGGGTTGCCTTGTGATATTCCAATTTTTTTTACAACAACAATCTCCCCAGAGAATCTTCTTTTTCATAGGTACCGCTAAGAATGGTTGATCGCGACACCAAAACTTCAAGAATTTCATGCCTAGACTATCACCAAAAAACAAAACTATAATTTGTTGTAACTGCAACAGTTGATTTTTCAACCATTAGCAGCCTACTCCTTTTCACTCTTCCTCAGTTAAATATACATTTACCCATTTCTGGTACTCTTCATCAGTTGGCCAATCAAAATTGATCACTTCATTCACCTTGACACTACAAGGTTTGTACTTAACTTCCACCTAATTTTCTTTTCTTTCAAAAGACTCCAAGAATGAATTGGTGCTAATGATTTTGTCCATACAACTCACCAACAAATCGTAATCTAAGTTACCCTATTTTTTAGGGTTTTGTGGTCCAAACATGATATAAAGTGGCTCTTACACTTTTTGTGATTACTGTAGCTTGTGTAAGAGGCCCCATGGATACTGTTGTAATTGTGGGATGCATGAATAGGGCGTAGGATGAGAAATAAAGAAGGTATAGATGCTGTCCTCAATAGTTTTGTGAAGAAAAGCATGTGAAATAGGAAGGTTCAAACCTAGGTTTCAACAAAACATGTATGGTAGATCTAATTTTATGAATTTTTATCCATGTGCGGACCTAATGGGTTATTTCTGAACACTTAATATAAATGATATACATACACACACATGCGTGCGCGCGCGCGCACACACACACACATATATGTATGTATGTATGTATGTATGTATGTATGTATGTATGTACCTACGTACGTACGTATGTATGTATGTATATGTATTTTTAAATGTAAATGTATATGCAATTACTAGATGCTCTCCTAGAACAATAAATGCAACATATCATTAAAGGAATCTATATCTATGTATATAAATGTGTATTTCTAAATGCAAGTGTAAATGCAAAGAGCATATGGTTTTGTAGTGTTATAGATACAACATATCCATAAATTAATGTAATTGAAATTCTAAAGTCTTCAACACATATAATATTGTCGATCAAACTATTTAACTACATGAGAAATAAATGAAAACAGTAAATGCATATGTATGTGTATTTGTAAATGTAGGTGTAAAATAAATAAGAATAATGAAAATTATAAAAGAATACAAGGAAAGGTCTCCTCCCTTCTTGGTAGTGATAATCTCCTCCACACACAACCCATAAAAATTATGAATAGAGGAATATAATCTTTGAAGAACTCAAAGTTGATTCTCTCCTACTTGATCACGATTAGTCATTTTATCCTTACAAACATTTATAGTGATTACTAGGGGCACATAGACCAATTCTTCATAATAGAAGAATTTGATCATACTTTTTCAATGATGGCATTATGAGAAAACCTTAGGTTAAATGAATAATTCCTAGCTAAGTTCTTTAAATCATGTCCAACCGTATAAGAGAAGACCGCTGCTATGTGTACCTGGATACCATGGAGAAAGGCTAGTCTTTGGGCTCTTTCATCAATCATCCTACCTCAAAACATACCAAAAATCTCCTAACAATTAGACATAGGAAGATTTATTGACTTAAAAAGAATTGTTATGAAAAGCATAAACATGATGACTTAACCGGGGCCTAGTGCACTTCCTCCCTATTAACCACTCAAACATATGGAAATTAAATGTAAATTTTTCTTACTATTTTTAGTCATGTAGGTGTCCAATAAACCACTTGGTGGTGTTTCCCTTCAAGTTTATTTACTTGAATGAAGAGAAAAAGTCCTTTGATTACAATTAGAGAATACATTTGAGGCCTTGGTTGTGTAACTGGTGGACCATAGTCACATTTAACACTTGTTACAAAGTTTGGGAGTTAAAACGTTAAGTAGATCTTATTTGTGATGGACACATTTGGACGGTAGTAACAATAACTTGCAATCTATCAAGACTTGATTACCTTATAATCTGTGAAATTCTAGCGATGAAATGATAGATTAATCATAATGTCACCTTGGGATCACATAACCATGGAAGAACTTCATCCAACATCCTTATGAGTGCAAGTACCACCAAATAGGTATTTGTCAAATATTTCTCCCTCGAGCGAGGGAAATTCAGGAAGAGAAGAGGAAAGCGAGACATGTAGTATGTCTAAAAGAGGGAGATCACCTAGAGGTCAAAATATTAGAATAAAATTTCGTAAATGCATGGAATATTTTCTTGCTAAAGGGGGGTCATGTTCTTATGATGATGAGAGCATAGGCGACATCGAGGTTCCCTTGAGGTACAAACATCTACGGAAACAATGGGTACCAAGGAACTTCCTCCAATAAACACTGATTTTTGTGTCAACGAGAGGATATATCGCATAGCACCATCGTCATTACATGGTTTGGGCCTATTTTGCATGGACAACATAAAGGTCTATTATGAAAAAGTTACTGAATTAATGGAGTATGTCAGACCTTGTTACAGTTACAAAGATTGGATGCAATTGGTTTGATATAGACAAAGTATGTGTAGGTATGCACTATCAGCAAATTATATACAACTAAAAGATAAGGATCAAAATAAAGGAGTGGCTATGTACATTGACGGAAGGCCAAAAGCATCAGGGAATATTGTAGGGTTTATAAATAGTACATGACCTAGGTCAACAAATAAGCAATCCAATTGCATATTCAGGGCGCATGAGGGAAATCGTGTATTTGTATGTTCAATAAAATCAATAACTACAGGGGAAGAGTTGCTAATCGATTACAATTTGAATTGCATAGATACAAACACGGTTACTATGGGGTGAATGCGTTACTCATGGCACCATTTTATAACCTCTAATTAATGACTCCAATATACCATTTTATTCTTGACTTCCATTAGGTCTATTGGTTTCATTTCGATAAAAATTTATATTTAATTTTTGTCCGCGAGGGGGACATTGATATTATGGAGAAGGCTCTAGCCCAAAGCAAAGATCGCGATGTATCTTCAGGCACTTCTACCTGACAGGTTTACCTCATTGTAATTGTACAAATTAGATACGAGCAAAATATTTTATTATTATATTTTTTTCATAAGTTTATTGGGTTAATTTTGATAATATTTTTAATATTCTTGTTGCAATTGACTAATTGGGGAAAGGCACCAGTAGTAGAGGAGAGCATCCATAGTGAGGTACAATCAATATTTTGTGATGATGACATCGCTTATTCAACAAACCCTCTCGATACGATAAAGAAGATCCAAAAAAAATGCAATGAAGAAATGGTTAAGTTGATGTTCATAGTGCCTCAAACAGATGAAATAAGAAAGAGGGTTAAAATATTGACTGAGAGATTACAAAACTTGCAAGTAATCTGTCATGAGGTCTTTAATTATAACATAAGTTCATTCATGATTTTATATGTTGTACTCTTTTATGTCATGAACTAAAATATGTGTTGTTTTTACAAGGTTATTTTCCTCCTCATGATGCTCCTAGCCATGATCAGGGTACTGCAAGTGTTGCCCGAGGAGTAGGGGTTGGTACAAGAGTCCATCCTGATCTTCCTACGTATACATCACATCATCTGACCCCATCATCCGTGCCTATATTGTCATCTGAAATTTCGGCAACACATACAATGTAGGCATCCGTTAATGCACCCTCTAGCAGCGAACACATGCTAGAACATGTGTCAGGACATGTACCTGAGGATGCAGAGGCCACTAGTACAGGCGATTTTTTAGCAGCATTTCCTGGATCTTCCCGTATTAGATGCGGGAACATTGTCGATCGCACTTGTGGTGAGTTTCATTCCCATAAAGATGAGAGGTCCGGGGTACTTTAAAATGTTTTTCATTATTGTATATATAATCAATTGAAATTTACTTATTGATGCGCTCTTTTTAGACTATTGATCCCATGATCATTTTGCGAGGGAAATGATGTTTTTTATAAACTTATCTAAGTGATATTACATTGGAGAAAGCTCTTGGACCTATGCGTTACATGGTGGAATGCCCAAAATCAAGATTTAAAGACTCATTAGAATTTTTTAGTTGTGTTGTTGGGTGATAAAACATTATTGAATAAGGTCATGAAGAGAGTTGGTTACCTATCTAAAGGTATGCGGGGACCAATATAGGTCTACATTTAGAAAGAATTAAAAGTCTGAGCGAATCCCCATGATTGGGAGGAGGTGGAAGGACACGGTGTTGGATGGAAGGAGAGGTGAAAGAAAAAGGAGAAGACACCACCGAGGCCAAGGAAGGTATGTGATACTTTATCCCAACAATGTAATTATATATACTAATTAATCTTTTTTTTTACATAATCTAATGTATTTTAAACTTTTCATAGGCTTCCCGACACATCGAAGGCAACAAAGGCAAGACTAGAAAAACACGGGCAACACAAACTTGGCTCTGGTGGTTATTTGAAATTAGCTGCACGAATTGTAAGTATGAATAAATGAAATATGCATCAAATTATAATAAATTGAAAACAATTTTGGTTTTATCCGCACACCATAGAAGAAAAATTCATGATCTTATGCAAAAATGTAGAATACGAATTCATGAGAGTTCTGAAGATGACACGAAGATTGCCTTCCAACCAAGGGCTATGGAGTCATGGTTGAAGCCTAAGAGTCTTGACTGGGCAAACACAATCTTCCACTACATCCGACACACAGGTAAATAAACTTAATAAAGTTTATTTAAAATTGAATACTTGTGCAATCTGTTCAATATTAATTTCCACCATAAAGAAATTACATGCCTATTTGTTTTAAAAATTCAAGCAATGATAATACTGCACATGACATTGGAATGTAGCCTGGTCTAGGTGGAGTACAATGTGTAGATGAAGGTCATTGGTGTGCATCCAGATACTTTAGAGCATGTAGAGAGTGATCAACATGTTGAGCATGATCAGGCTAGAGAATATTAGGAATATGATGTGGCCCCATAAGGTAAAGATGACCACTCTAAAGTTCTTTTAAACATATTTAATTGCGGGTGGTGTATTAATTAGTAACCTTTTGTGTTTCAACTTTAGAGCATGTAAGAGGCATGATCAGCGTGTTGAGCATGTCGGGGCTAGAAAGGTCGAGGGGAACATGATGTGGTCCCATCAAGTAAAGAGGACCACCCTCATGATCTCTTAAACAAATTTAATTTCAATTGGTGTATTTATTAATGTAACCTTTCGTGTTTTAACTGCAGATAGGATTTAGAGGGTGTTCAACATGTTGAGCATGAGTCTATAAAAAAAGTTTAGGAACATGATGTGGACCCATCAGGTGAAGAGAACCACTCTAATGTTCTTTTAATTAATGAGATACTTGTAACAATAATAATAAAACATATCAGTTTAACATTTCTTTCTTATTGCAGTAGACCCCCCCTTGCAGCGGTGCCCATGTCATGAGCAGACGACTAGGCGTACATTAAGATCATGAGCAGAGGGCAGAACAACTAAAGGGGGGATAGATATTGATTTAGAAAACAATACTCCACTTTAGCTTTATGTAGCTTTAAAGAAACAAAAAAAAGGTGATTGTAATCATATCATGACAACCATGTTTTTGATAATATGTAAAAGCTGAAAGAATGAATATTATATGTTAATGAATGAATGTGAATATGTTAATTAATGAATGTTATATGTTAATGAATGAATGTTATATGTTATTAATGGATGAATGAATGTTATATGTTATTAATGGATGAATGAATGAATGTTATATGCTATTAATGGATGAATGAATAATTAATGTTATATGATTGGGTATGGTGAATTGAGAGTGATGTGGGGTGGGGGGGAGGGGGCGAAGGGCCAAATGAGCTTTCACCATCACGTGGTTGGCCCTGTTAAGTAGAGAATATTAAACTATTCTTGAAACAAAGAGAAGCTCAATGAGGTAATAAACTTTTCAATATAAGAAATGCATCGTTTGAAGCATCAAACCAATATGCAAAGATGAAAGAAAGTGCTAACTTTTCACTAAGGTGGTAGAAAAATGATTCTTTATACCCCGAATCCATGCTCTGCTTCATAATTTGAAGTTGTTTCCATTCCAATGTTCTGAGTTTAGTTTGTTTGTATGGATTTGTATGAATACCACATTATGTTGTGTGTGGATTTGGTTTCAAAGCTTTGTTTCTTCTATTTTTAGTGGTGACATAACTCTAAAATTTGACTTTTGTGCATAACAGGTTAGTGGAAAAATTGACAGCTCTGAAGGGTTTAGAGGCTCGATTGAGATAGATACGCGGATATTTGGATCTTGTTGTTGATGGGAGGCCTCCACTTAACCATGAAATTTTTGTACCATCTGCAGGTATGCAAAAGTTTCTCTACTTACATTCATTCTTGATCATAAATGTTGTAAATGATATTAATGCTTTAAACTTAAGATTCGTTTCATTGTTATAATGATCAAAATGTTATACTTTTCTATACATTCAAGCATTCTCTTGCCCCCTACCCTTTGCTCTCCCCCCCCTCCTTTTAAGAATTTTCTTTGTCATAAAAGATTCACATTTCTGTCTCATTTACACAAATTTATCTGAAGTGCTAGGAGTGAATAACGATATGTAAAAGATGATGGATTATGTCTAAGCAACAACTTTCCATCTTATAGCTAATTAAATCCTTAATATTTGAATAGTTTAGAGCTCGAATAATGCTTGTATATGCATGTGTAGCAATAAGGGAGCCTATGTGAAGATTGAAATTTAAAACATCACTTTGGCATTTTTCCTTAGGTAGTGAAATGATATTTTGAGTAATACAAGCCTACACACACATTGATATTTTTTGGCATTGCATTGAAGAATTTTTTTTCTCTTATACCTACCCTCGGGTAGACATGGAGATATATAATATTTTTTTCTAGGTTTATTTTGTAAGTAGTTAATTTCAAAGATGAAGACTAAAAATCTTCAATGTCCTATAGGGTGTGAAAGCATATGAATCACTTGCTGAAGGCACCATTTGTGTCATCAAAATTGGTTTGTTCTTTTTATGTTTCTTAGCAGCGGTACATGCGGATCATATAGACCAAAAATTAAGCGATATTATGGGTATGTGTGGGGTATGTGGCTAATGACTTTTTTTTTACCAAAAATAATGAAGCGAAAAATATTATTTTTTAAAAGGATTCTTAGCTTTCCACCAATATAAATTAACATGCTTTGCTTTGAATTTAATAAATAATTATTATTCATTTTCTATTTAAATTACGAATAAAGTCGATCAATAAGAGTGGAATTGTAAAACATCACATAGCTCAAATGTTATCACATTTTTGAATCCAAACATGCCTCTTTAATAGCACATACTATAAGATTAAAAAAAAGAAAAATTAAAATTTCATGAAGTTTGAAATAAGTTAAAAGATTGGTCGGACATAGATTTTTATATTTTTTTTAAAGTTGTAATAAAAAATAATAATTAATTATTTACTAGGAAAAAAATTACAAAAAAGTATGCATCACATTTGGACATGAGTCCTCTACTTATATCTAAAATATTATAAAAAATAATATCATTTTATTGTGGTTAGAGTGGTGGGACATACACCTACTTCTTATTTTTCCAAAATTTAAGTACTCTTGCATTTGAAATTTCAAAAATTTCACCAAATAGATTTTTTTATTTTTAAATAAACCTACTAGTTTAGAAACTAAATTCAATTTGCAACAAATTCTATTCTTACATATTTTTGAAATAATATAGACAACTTATTCAAAATTTTATGTCAAGTTGCCTAACTCTAATTTTTCTAAATTTTTTGCCACTTAAGGGCCTATTTTTTGCATGATGATCTGCACATACCCTTGCATGTGTTTTTTTAAGGCTCTAGAGATGTAGCTCGGCTCTTTCCTTTGTACTTTTCATCTATTTTGATGATTACACTAGATTGTCCTCATAATTTTTCATGTAGATTTGTTTGTAACCTTATTTTCTACCAATCAATTTGCAAACCACTCACATATTAAGGACCATTTCACTAACTTGTAGTCATCCATTACTTCATATGTTGCAGGTTGTGTCTGTGTGCCAATAAATCCTGATGATTGCAAGAACTTTAATCCTACAAGTGTACCCAATCTTTCTCAAGTAAAAGTCTTACCTTATTTTATAGTACTTTAAATGGTTAATTGAAGGTGCTTCTTTAGATCTGAGATAGTTGAACCCTGGATTAAAATATGGTATTAGATGGGCAGTATAATGATAAAACTGAGATCCATTGAACACAAATTACGAACATAATTTATTGGACTATGAATAGTGTTACAATTATAATTATTTCTCCTTTACCTACCTCTGCATTAATGAAAAAGATAGATCCCTATAAATCTAACCATGAAAGTGTTGAAATCTGTAGTATCTGCAGGACTCGGGAAATTATCAAACATATTCTTTTTGAATGTTTTTATGCTCAGGAAATTTGGTACTTATTTTGCCATAAGCTGAAGGTCTGGAATAGCAATGGTAAAATTAATTGGCATGATATTTTGTTTTGTAATTTCAAGCTCAACTTTGATTGTAAGCTATTACATACTCGAAGGAAAGTCCCGGCAACCCCCAAAGTCATAGTGATAAGTTATCATTGGTGAGAATCATAGTGATACACTTAAGACCAAAGGAATAATTCTTGGGGAGACTCAGAACGTCGGTATGACTGCATGACACCATAGCGACATATGATCTATTGGCTATCGGTGAGACTCAAAACATTGATGAGACTGTGTGATACCAAAGCGATATGTAATATTGACTGTCGAAGAGACTCAAGGTGTCTGTGAAACTACATGATGTCTCAATGGGTGTCTAATAAACATGGAAAATGACCGAATAAAATAATTGCTCGAGATTTGAATACAAAGGGACACGACTTGATTGATCTCTAATCGATGGTACATTTCAACGAATATTTAAAAAAAAAATTGCATTGTTTCATCAAAATTTTGATGAACACAACCAACGAATCACCGAAAAGGTCTGACAAAGTTGCTATAGCTGCGACGAAGGCTTTGTCATAACTCATTGTCCATTTCGTCACAATTTCGATGAAGTCCACCGACGAATCACATAAAAGGTCCGATGAAGTTGCTTAGCTGCGACGAAGGCTTCGTCGTAACTCCTTGCCCATTTCGTCACAATTTCGACGAACGTCACCGATGAATCACATAAAAGGTCCGATGAAGTTGCTTAGCTGCAACAAAGGCTTCATCGTAAATACTTGTCCATTTCGTCAAAATGGTGACGAACTTCTGGTGTTCTTTCGAGGCCCATTTCGTCGATATTCCGATGAAAATACGAGTCATTTTATGATGCAGACAACCGACGAATTTGCACCATTATTTCGACGTTTAATTCGTCGTCGGACTTGCAACAAAAAAATAGCGACGAAAATGTTTTACGTCATTTTATTCTTTTCAATAAAGATTTATTAGGTACCGATGAGCGTCACATTAGGAAAATGGTGTCAAATTAGGTATACAAATTCCCAATCAATATAAACACATATAATGAACAACTTACCAATGGACGATAATCATGCCCCCCTTCAACGTGACCATGTTGCCTACAATGTTTCTCAGCTGTTGTGATTAAAAGTCGTCTCATCTTTAAGCCCTTGCAATTATTGTAAGGACAATAACATTTCCCATCACCCTTTTTTTTCAATCTAGCCCACAATCTATCAAGTGTCTCTTCATTTAGTTCTGAACTAATATTATCTGACATGATTTTTCTTTACCAAGCTTGACTATTTAGATCTTCAAAACTTATCAAACTCACACTCCAATAATTTTTATTCATAGACAGGTAACATAATCTAATAATTCTAATATTTTACACCAAAAAAATTTGGCATGCAACCACCCCTACAAAAGAGATAGTCACGAGAGTTAATGACCCCAAAAACACTTTTAAATGCTAATTCAAAAACTTATTAAATTATGATTTTACTATGATTTCCAACCGTTAAGACTTCTAAAATCAGAATATTGAACTTGATTGTAAACTTCCTACAATGATGGAGGTAGCGAGCTAGTAAAAGCAAGTGACCCATTCCTAAGGAGCAACAAATTCGAGAATCATCATTGCTTGCTAATGTCCAATGCAGTTTATCCTTTTTAGTTAAAAGATGCAATGTGTCACTTCTTATATTGACTTATCCCTAGGGCCCTCAACATTGAGAGCTAATAAAAACAACATAAGCATTGGTAAGAGCATGGTGGGGTACAAAACCCTAAGGCCACCATTAGTTACATAAACAATAACTATAATGGATTAGTGAGGTTGCAATACTAAAAATATTGAGACATTGTAGGTAATAACAAAATCTTGCAATCCAAAGATTGTAGCTAATAACAAGCACACTATGTATCTTAGTGACATTTGTAAATACAATCTATGGTAAGAAGAATGACAGTCACTTGAGATGTGGCAGTCAAAAATAGGCTAAGCAGTGACAAGATAATAAAGCTCAAACCTTGCATAGTAAAGTGGAGATTTTAACAGTGAGTTTCCTTACCCCCTTGCTGACCTTAAGGGTTTTTCAAATGCTTTTGGTAGTGTTAGAAAAGGAAAATGCAATCAGGGAATGACTGTCCAAATGAAGTAACAGTGGTAATCATAGGTTCAATATTTCTTCTTACCTATTAATGTATAATAGAGGTAGTGGATTGCATGTTTGAGTAGTGTTTTGACACTCATCAAAGATGGGAGAATAGTGAATAATACCTTGTGGACTGTGAAGTGTCAATAAGGTTGAAGGATCTAAAGAACTACAATACCATGAAACAATGAGTCCCCTATAGTAAGTAGGCAGTCTATAGGGCATAGTTTGATTTTATAGAAGGATGCTCATGAAAGGCATATTCAAGTGATAGTGAGTGAGTTGTTTGAGATTGCAACTGAGGGTGCAATACCCAGTCTTAAAGGAAGTTAGCAAAGTAGTAAATGTGCAAGAAAATCAAATCGTACACAACAAACAATTTACAATGTTATCTTGCATAATGCCTTGAGTTTGAAGAAAAAAATCTCATTGTATCTTCATGATGAAAGTGGTGACCTTAATGGTCAATCACTGGCAACCATGATTTTAAAACATGCTATTGTGCTTATGGAGGCAACATTTTAAGCAAGGCGTGAGTGGTGGTTTGGAACAATGGCAGGTATGAAGGACTTGCTTTATATGCATACTATGCAGTCTAGCTTAAGACACCGTTCTTAGAAGAGATTGAAGGTGGATTATGGAACTCAAGGGTTACCATGAAAAGGATTAAAGCAAAGACTGAGATCTATTTAAAAGCCACGATCATGAAGATATTAAAGATGTCACATGCAAAACCCTAGTAGCTGGAGTAATGAATACAGTGCCAAAGAGGATAGTGTGCTAGGGTAGATTTAGGAGATCTCTACATCATCTAATTATAGGGAAATACATCATTTATTTATGTTTTTAATTAAAAGAAATCATTCTAAACCCTATATAGGATACATTGATACTTCAAAAGCCTCTGAAGGAATTTGAGATTATGCAAATATATGTCAAGTAGCATTCATCATAAGGTTTAGAAAATCTTGATCACTCTCTAGAATAGCCCATTAAACATGGGTTGTGCTTGAATGCACTACATAATTGATATAACACATCCACTCTGCATATCAACCGAGTTATAGGCTCTTTATTGCAGCAAGAGGTAATCACTCTTCGTCATGCTATAATTACATCCTAACCTGTTAAACTTGAGACAACCTGAATGCACCCAATGATGATTGACACCTACATTATACAACTTTGAATTAACTACATTATATGAGTGCCTCCATTTCTATTACAACATAGCCACATTAAACTTGGGTCACACATGAATGCATCCTGTATTTGTTATAGCACAACTGTGCCACATGACCAATAGAGTTATGGATCACATAATTATAGTCACAAGAATCTGTTCCTTGGTTGTAATCTTATGGTGATTCCACACAACAAAATCTAGACATGAAATTCTCAAAACCCTAAACCTCTAAAAATGAAATCTGATGAGATGTTGCTTTAAATATGATTTTCAAACTTGGAACTACAAATCTGACTTCACAACTGAATTTTGCAAAAGACAATGACTACCCTCAACTTGGTGATATCTTCTTGAATTTTTTTCTGATTTTTCCCAAGAAAATTATCCTTAGTTCTCCACAAACTATCTCAAGTAGAAAAAACACTGTCAATCGGGCATGAACTCACTTTCTTTATGTGATACAATTTGATTTTTTCTATTTTTCATGTTTGTCAAATATTAGTGAAAATGATAGGCGACATTTCGACAATATAGGATAAACTTTCAAAAATTAAAATTACACATCAAATTTTACAAGCAAAGCTGATACATCAAATTATACATATTTCATGGATAGTTTAAATTGATTTTGTAGTCAAATGAGTTAGTGTTTCTTGGCTTATTTATGCTATAAAATTAGGGTCGTTTACCCTAATTTCACATCCAAGCTAGGGTTTATCATCATTGTCACCAATTTTTCCAATTGAAACCTAATTTTGCATCATTTTTTGCATTTTTGGCATAATTCTTGCATCTCAAAACCTTTTTGGACCCTTGGGACAACTTTTAACCTTTATTGAGAAATCAACCCACAATTCAAAATTTTCGCCTGATTTCTCAAGGGGGTAGGGAATTAGCTTTATCCTTCAATAGTGGGGCATCTAAAAAAATTAAATTTTTTGATTTTTTGATTTAAGCAGCAGTTTTAATCTGAAAAGCATTATTCTTTGAACCGAAGTAACAAGTACCTCGCTTCAAAGAGGGGTAAAATGTAGACATTGAAAAAATATCCTAAACGATATCATACACTCGAATCCAGTTTATTAACATCATTTCCTCTCAAAATTCATCTTCTTTTCACTTAATTAATTGAATTAGCCTAGCTAATTAATTAATTGCATCATTTTCATCCATTAACCTAATTCATCAAATGAGGTTAATTCACTTTCCGTTCACGCTAACATTTCATCCTATTAAATTAAATATATCAAAAAAATTAATTTAATTCCTGAAGTCTTAAATAACCCTAAGTTATTTAATTAAATATCATTTCATCTCTTCACCCCCATTTATTAAATTATTTAATAATGTCACATTAATTCTTCAATTCCCTAATTGCATGAATAAACTTTGTTTAATTAGCAATTAAACTAATCTTCCTCTAAGAGAGGAATATTCCCATGGAATATTCCTTGTCCCCTTTTTGCACAATTAAGAATTTCTTTTAATTGTCAAAAATGCCTTTTATCCTCACCCATGGGAATATTCCAAAAGAATATTCATATTCCTCCATCATTTGAAAAAGGGATATTTTCACTTGGCTTCTTATGCAAGTTTTTACCTTTAACCTTTTGAACAAGTCACCTTTGACCTGTGTGTGCAGGTCAAAAGTGTGTTTGTTTGAAGCAAATGTGAACCCTTGATTAAATCCCATCATGCATTCTCATCCATTGATGAGAATCCATGACCCATGTCTCCTTTTTTCCTCCATCCTTGACCATTGAAAATACCAATATTCTTCATTATTGAAAACTATTGACGATGATTATCACTAATGATCTTTGTCTAAGGGAACTTCTTCATTCCTCTTAAAATCTCCTCGACATAGAAGAACATCCAATTTTCAAATGTGGATGTTGAACTGATTCTTATTACTCTGGTTAGAAGAGAAACCAAGTCATTAACTTTAGTAATGAAATTTTACTCCTATATGTGTTTAGGTAATTTGTTAGAAGAAGCTTTAGGGTGATTTATCCACATCTCATTCACCAATGTCATGAATGCCTCTAGATCCTCATCAAATAATCATGTGGTGTGTTCTCTGGTAAATAAAGACATGGTGGAGAAGGATGGGATTCCAAAAGTTTGTGCAATAGAGGCAACAAGAAGATATGCAAGCACTCTGCCATCAACAATTATTATCTTCCTGGAATCCTTATGATAATGCTCTCTACTCTTCATTATGAGCTCTAGACATTGCACCGTGCAGTAGGGAAGCCAACAGCTTGAGTTGTCCCACTCTGAGCTATTCTCTTTGCTAGATTTTTTTGTTTGATTCTAAATATTCTTTCTCTAAACTTCTCAATGTCAATATGACCCATGTTGGTATCTCCTACCATGCTCCAACTAGAGGTAATTCTAGTGGGAGGCTCCACACCTTTGAATCCATACTTCATTTTGGTTGTCATATACATGAAACCTACAAAATAAACCATTAATGAGCAAGTTGACAATTCCCTATTGATCCTAAGAAAATCTTCAAAAGGATTCTCTTAAAAGATCATGAATTTTACTATCATTATGCATACTTATAATTGCACATCCCTAGAAGTGATGAAAACAATTATTTTGCAAGGGTAGCTAATTTAACATATACCATTTTATTGTCAAAATTAAAAGAAAAAAGATCTTTATAAAAAAAATCCAAGGATTCAACCTTTTGCATAAAAAATATAACCTCTAAAGCCTTGAAAAAAATTGTCATACCCTCAACCTAAAATTACTATAGACAGTCTTGTGGAGATAATGCTCAGAAAGCAATACGGAGAAATAAAGGAGACCCTACATAAGGATGGGTAATTCCCCAAATCTTTACAAACTCAAGTTTTGTGAAGAATCAACTAGGATCCGCCCTTGCAGGAAATTCACTCTCACAAAACTTGATGGGAACCCTTTTTTACAGAAAAAATCTATCATAGCAAAACCTTTGCAGAAAATGTTCACATGTCCTCGACATTGTAGAAAAAGGGCCCACCTACTTTGGTAAGTATGCTTACAAAGAAAAGGTGTAGGAAATTCTACCGGAGAAATTAAAAGGTATGAGACGAAGTCGAGCAGAGGGACCAAAAAATAACCATTTCAGACTTAATTCAATTTTGTGGGAAAATGGATCAACCCAACTTTGCGGAGAAATGACCTTAAGTTAGATAACCACTAAACTTCTGCAAACGTGTTAGGAAAAAAAAAGGGAGTTGTCAGATCAATTGCAGAAAATCGAAGGGTGCATGGATAAGGTTGAGAGACCACTAAATTCGTGCAGTAAAAAATCTCCACAAGCTCAAGTTTGAAATGGGAAAATTCATTTCTTGTGAAAAAGTGAGCATGCATTAAAAATACTTGCAAAATCAGGGTGTGACGAAGGTGAAACACCCGAAGCCAAGAGGAGAGAGAAATACAGGAAAATGACCCTCAAAATCCTACGAGACTCAAATTGCAAATTCATGCACAACGTGGAATCAAATCCCTAGTTGCAATCAATGACCCACTATGTGAAAATGGTGGCACAAATTTCCACAAGACCTAGCTTCAAAACTTAGCCGACTCTAAGGTTTCAATTCACCTATTCCTAAGGGCTTCAAAAATGAGGTTTAAAACTTGACAACAATTAGGTCACAAAAGCATAAATTGGAAATCATATGATGACCAACAATTTGAATTCTAAATTCCTAATTTATACTTGGTTTGATTAACACCCCTACCAAGGCTGACATAGTAATAGAAATTTTAAAGAAAAAAACACCATTGAATGCTTCATTAAATGTTTAATACTTGCAAATCATTTAGTTAACCAATCAAAACTTTCAAATAGAAGGGGAGAATGAACATCACAAAGAAAACCTAGAAACATGAGCAAAATCTAGAGGTAGGTGATGAGGAGTTACAAATCATGATGAGGGATGAAATTAGGTCACAAAAAGCTCCACAATGTAAATTTGATTCTCAAACAATTACAAATGACTCAAAATTGGACTTATGACACTTAAATACTCAAGGCCACCAACCCTCATTAATGCTCTGAAGCAACAGGGTGGCGAGCACTTGGCTGCAAAAATTTGAGACCCACTCAACTTTGTAGGGAACTAGGAGTCACTTATCTTTGTAGAAGACCAACATCCTTAATCCTTGCAAAAAAATGACCAGTCTTTGACCAAAGTCTAGCCATGGCCAAATCCACACAATTTGGATTTTGCATGAAAACAAGGTCTCTTAGTTATGCAAAAAATTGAGGGATGTGTGTCTATATGAAAGTTTAAGGGGAACTTAACCTACCAAATCTCCGTAAAACTTTCAACATTAAGATTAGAATGCAACCAAGTCCCAAAATCAAACAAGAACCTACTCATAAGGGAAACTAATCTAAAGCACTCTAACCTTAAAGCCCAAAAAGCAACAAAAGCCAAGCAAAAAAGAGAGGGGGTTCTTGCTTTCAGTAGGGCATGTGTGCAAGGCACAACACACATGAAATAATAGAGGATGGAGTTGTCCAATAAATGACCAAACATAGAGAAAAAAGGTTTTGAATCAAGACTCTTCTAATTAGAAATTGACAAAATAAGAAGGTACCAAGCTTCTTATGAAAACTTGGCTATATTTTGATAACAAGCCACCATAAGTTCCACCATACATGTAGTTTCACTATCTTGTCTTTAAGATACAAAGAGAGTAACTTGTTAGGCAATGTCACTTACCAATGCACCACATATTCAATTGGTTGATGTCTTCCTATGGCTAAGCTTCTCCTAACTCTAAAGGGTCCTCTAATATATCCAAAGGTACAAGGAAGCTAAATTTTTTCTGCATATATTATTTGATCCTTAAGTATTGGTGAATAATCTCCCACCTCACTTCACATGCTAAAACATATTTAGCTAATAATGACAACTCTATAATATTTCAAAATTTTTGGCATAATTTTTTTAACCAAAATCACTACAATAGGAAAAGAAACGAGGCACATAAACTCTTTAGTACCCCACATTCAAGCAACACTCTTTGATCGCCAAGATCCAACTAAAAATGCTAAGAGAATATAATGGATAGTTATAATAAGCAATTAAAAAGTAACTCTTAGTATCACACTACTTTCATCACTCTTTAATCACCAATATTCTTGATGACAATGCAGGAGCACAAACAATCTCAACTTGATTAAACACAACCAATCTTTGCTTATCCTTACAATTAGGACTCATCCTTCCTTCACAAAACCCTTGATTCCAAAACATTCAAAACTGAGATTAAGGCAATATACCTCTTGGAAAAAGCTCAAACCACCTTGAACAACATCAAAATAATAGACTCAAGCCCAAACACCAACTTAAACATCCCAAATATGTGAACTCTCAAAATAGACTGTCCTAACCGGACTAAATAGGCTTCTTGTCACCATTCAATCTTACTCATGCAACAATAAAGAACTCACTTGAACTCTCTATTCAGTTAAATGGCCATTATGAATTTTTAATTTGAACATTCTTCCATGAATTCATAACCTTTCATAATAGAAGACAACAAACTTTGTAGATATTGTCCTAATTAGGATTGTTCCCACACTGCATTAACAGGACAGTCATCAACCATGGACCCAAAACTTGTACTTTTATCAAACCCTAACAAGAAAGGGGTCTAAATACATCCTAACACCCTTACAAATCAATATTACACCAGGATTCACATCCTACCATCAAAAATCTCAAAATCACCACTGTACATTGTATTTTATAGATTTTCCACAATTTTTAGAGTTTTGCACAATTTACAAACCTAGGGCTTTGTAGAAACTGCCCCAGACCAATCATTCCAAACTTGCAACTTAGGAATCCTTTAGAACACACATGAAACTCCTTACACACAATTTTATAGCACTTTTCAATGGTTAAATATTGAGAAACGCAATTTTTGGTGCACACTATTACCCTAGATCAAGGTTTCTACCCGCCTGGAGAAAACTATCAATAAATTTCATAATACTTAAATGATTTTTCATGAAACCAAAAGAAAATCAAAGAAGATTCACAAGGCTATCACTTTCAATGGAGGAGAGGTTTTGAGCACCATACATGGCTGTACAATGGCGTAAAATCAAGAAATTGCAAGGAAAATACAAAAAAAATGGGTATTTCATTGATTCCTTCACTCTTACATCATTCCCAAACCTTCCTCAAAGTTTGTGAAGCTTCAAATTGCTTTTATAAACCAAAACCAACACCTACAAACTAAATCTTCAACTACCTGACCCTTGGAATTCCATGATTTTACATCTTTTGCATTTTTGCAACGTTGCTTTGACAACATTTTGGCAACTTTTTCAATTTTTTTACATTTTATGCCCAATGACTCCAAAATAACTAAAACCTATTACAAACTAAATGTGGCCATTTAGACCTTATTACAACACTGAGACATCATGTTTAAATCAAAAATTTGAAGTTGCCTCATAGAGGCATATCCTTGCTAGGGTGCACCTACACCAATTCTATAAGGGTGAGGTGACAGCATATGGCATGTAGTTGCAATAAGCCAAATGAATGTTATGCTATGAATTGCAGCCCTAGAAAGAGCTTTAACATCATTTGATACAATTGTATCTACAAAAGAAGATCAAAGCAAAAATAAGATGCTCAACAAACTTAATGAATAGTTGTAAATATTATGGGCCACTTTGAGGGTGCAACCTCCTCAAGAGAAAAGCTCTAATAAAAAAAATAAAAATTTGGATGATCCTTTATTCATCCCAACCGTCAATATATAAACATAACAAAAAGTGACTAAGGTACAACCCATGCAAAATAAATTCACACTTTTAATATGAATTCATTACACTATTACAACTTCATCCAATTCATGTGAAATAAATCTACACAAAGCAAATAATGTAGATAATAGTAGAGTTAGAACATAAGGGTGCTAACATGCATGGCTATCAAATAATTTGTGAGTGATAAATATTTTCATGAGTGCTTTTCATATTCCACAACCCATGTAGACATGCTTAAAATGAATTCATTACATTATTACAACTCCATGCAACACATTTGGAATAAATCCACACAAAGAAAGTAATGCAAATAATACTAGATAATTAGGGCATAAAAGTCTTTGACATTGGCAATCAAATAATTTTTGAGTGATACTATTTTTTGAGTTCCCTTCATAAGGTGTTTCTCTTGGACCAAATAATGGCAAGTTTCTTCACCTTGCTCCAGCCATTTATTTTACTAGGATTGTTAGCTTGTATATGGTAAGCAAGCTTATGAAGAAGGCACTCTTACAAGTTACGAGTTTATTCCTGGCAGCCAAGACCTTTTTGATGGTTCAACAAGTCCCATAACCTTGATCCATCTCTCCCTCCTATTGAATTCATCTCTTGCTACTTAATGGATTTACTGCTACCTTTTTTTTTCTCTTTAGATATATTATTTAAAAGTATGATCTTGCTTGGATTTTGGGGTGTACTTTTTTCACCACCATTTTTTTATAAATATGAAGACAAAAACTTGTATAATTAATATATAAGACTACATTATTTAAAAAATACCCTTCACATGACATAAAATTATACAATTCTCAATAGAATAATTTTAATAAAAACACAGCCTCTATTTATTTTAACAGTTTTTGATATATTTTATTTGAATTAAATATTAATTATATGTAAAGCTATATAATTATCAATTGTATGTCAAACCATATAAAATTGACATAATTTTTTAACTACAAATTAAGGGAGCAAGTTTGTCAAAAAAATTCTGCATTTTACTATTAAAAATAGTGGGTGTCAAATTTAAATCCTCTCCTTAAAGTAGACCTTCTACAACATAGTTGTAGAAATGAGATGTTTCAAGATCATTTGCTCTAACGTGAACATGAATAGGGTTGATCTACTTAGATCTTAAATGAATTTCCAAGTCTATTTTTTAACAATTACATCTTTTAGTTATATCTTCCAAATGAAAAATATTAATAGAAAAAAAAATTAAGACGATCTTTAAAAAATAAGAATAATCTTGTTTATGGCATATTTTTGAAAATGCAAACTGAATTTTAATGATTCCTCATCATACATGAAGACCAATGCACATTCAAAAAAGCTATGTCCTTTGAGTAAACACTAGCAGTCTCAAGAGCAAACTTTCTTTGTTTTACATTGTGGGTCCTCCTTATTTTAAAAAAGTGAAATACACTTATTTAGCTTACATAGAACTAGACATAAAACGATAACACTACCAAAATTATTTATATGCCTTTCCATGAAGAGAGAGGAGGTGTTTCTGACTTCATCCATGTAAAATTCATGTCAGGATATCGATCTCCATGGGCACCACCAGAGGACACTATGGCTTCTATTTCTTTCATCTCCTCAGGTGTGAGCTTCACAGAAAGAGCACCAATATTCTCCTCAAAGTTCTTAATTTTGGTTGTCCCCGGGATTGGTACAACATCATTTCCTTGGTGCTGAACCCAAGCAAGTGCAAGTTGCCCTGGAGTGCACCCTTTGCTTGAAGCAATTGCTGAAAGCTTCTCAAATATAATCTTGTTTTTCTCAAGATTCTCTCCTTTAAACCTGGGTAAATACTGCAAATATAATACTTTCACAGAATCAAAAGATCATCTCAATTAAAAATATATAAAAACAAATTTATAGTTAAACAATTCAAAATGAAATTGAAGACTTCCTACTTCTACATGTAAGTCCTCAAGCAAAAAGACAAAACCAACGTTTTTAGCAAGGTACCCACTTTCCTTACATACCCACACACCCAGGAAGCTGAAAGGACTTGCCATAATGTACAGAAACCTAGAATTGGTGAAAATGTACTCACAACTTTGGCCTTGTGAGTAAACAACATTTTTAATTTTCAATAATCAGTAATGCAAAGAGAACTCAATGGATGCAAATACCTTTCTAAAATCATTATCTGTTAAGCTTTCAACCAACTTTGCTCCAGAAGAGAAGAAACCTCGGCCTAAAGGGCTATAGGGCACAATTCCAATACCAAGCTCCCTACAAGTAAAACTTTAAGTGTTAATCATTCAAAATAAAACAATTGAAGATGGAAAACTCTAATACTGAATACTGAAAATCCACATACCTGCAAGTTGGAACGATTTCTTCCTCTACATCCCTAGTCCACAAGGACCATTCTATTTGAACTGCTGTAATAGGATGAACAGCATGCGCCCTTCGAATTGTTGACGCAGAAGCCTCAGAAAGTCCAATGTATTTTATTTTCCCTTCTTCAACCAGTTTCTTCATTTCTCCAATCTGTAATAGTTGCACAAGCAACCATAGTATCAAACAATAGTAATGCATTTACTGAAATCTATCATTAAGGAGTGATATTTAGATAAAGAATCAACAGAACTAATTACTAAATCAAAACTTGCTAAGACGCTAAGACCAAATATCTAAGAGATGACTAGAGTCTGAAAAAATTTAATTTTACAACTCTCCATAAAATTGGAAAGCCAAACATAAGGACAGTTTCCCACCTGAAAGTTGAAACACTTGAAGACAATATACAGTGTTATAAGGTAAGCGTACAGTGCAGCAAGCAGTGAAACCAGACTCCAACACCATCTAATGCTCAAACCATGCTTTAAAAATCTACTCTCCCATCCTCTCCACCAAATCATTGAAAAAAGAAATCACAAACCAAACATAAGCAAATATAAGAGTCCTTGCTGCTGTGTTCGATGCCATTATCAGTCCTCACTGCCCATCATAAGCAATACATTGCTAGTGGCTCATCAAAGTAGCAAGTATATATTGCTGAAAGAAGACCAAGGCTGCTAGGCAAGCTCAATGTTCCATTATTATCGTACCAACAACTATAACCATCCACTAAGGAGACGGTTAAAGTGAAGCTGTAAAGAAAAATATTGCACCATTTTTTAACCTGAGGTCAAGAGAGATCCAGTAGCCCACAAGCTTAGGTTAACTTAACATTTGCAAGCTAAAGGGTTTCATTTCTCTCCCTACTCTAAAAGTGGGTAACTAAAAGTAGGACAGTGTTAGAGAAGGAAAATGATTTTGCAAAAAGTGCTCGCTGCTTTCAATGATAAAGGTTAATAACAAACCTACTCTGAAACAAGTTCGGGAAAGTAATCAGTAGTCTATATGCATCCTTTTTGTGGAAAAACCCTAGCGATTCAAAAGGAAATGACTAAATACTGGGTGGAATACCCTGATTCCAGATTTCCCAAATCCATTGGAGATGGATAAGGTTTGAGGTTTATAACGACAAACGAATCCATCCAAATAACTAAGAGCTTTCACCCCAAAGGCTGCTATCCCTGGGCAAATAATTAGTCCCAAATTGTCAAGATGAACCTTTGCAACATAACCAAGGCTCCAGAACGAGGGTAGAGTACTTATTTGTAGGCTACTTGTAGTGATTCTATTATAGTAGCAGAGTGCTCAGCTCACTAAATAAAAACCTACATTTAACTATTATGACCCTAAAAATACATCATTTCGATAATTTATTTGTAACAGTGTTAATTTGGCTGTTATGCCAAATGAATTGTTCAAATTATGCACCACTTGGTGTAGGTGGATTGGCAATGCCCCACTTACATTTGAGGCTTGGTCACAAGGTAAAAATCTAAAAGGTTCAAAATTTGTATAACACAGGTAACCTGATAAAGCTCCATGCTTGTGCCACAAGGAGGGACTTGGAATCTGCTGGTTAGGCTGTGACCGAAAACCCCGTTTTACCTTTACCTCTAAGATACAACTGTATAGCTGCGCAGTCCTAAATTGTGGAATAATAAGTTAATTAACAAAATTAAGATGACAATTTATATGGTAAAACGAGATGAGTTCGCTTGTGAAAAAAATTGGAACTTTCAACCCAGTGCTCCAAGTCTAAATCTTGACGAGATAGGATAAAGTGATGAAATTAGGTAAAATATGAAATAGTGTTGTAATCGGGTAAAATACCACATCTGAATTAGTAAGCACCCCTGGCCTTTGGCATGTAAGCAAGAGGTTACCCAACATGGAGATTTACAAAATCAGATGAAAGGAAAAAATAAAGTAATGAAATCCACATAATACAGATGTGCTGTGTACATACAGTAACTTCTATGGGGACTCTGGTATCGATGCGATGCAAGTAATAAAGATCAATGCAATCCACATCGAGCCTCTTCAGACTCCCTTCACAGCAAGCACGAACATATGCAGGATCTCCACGAACCTCTGTTTTCCCAGCTGCAAAACTTATTCCGCACTTGGTGGCCAGCTGCACTTTGTCTCTTATTCCTTTCAGTGCCTGCAAATCAAGTCAAAAAACTGCAAATTAAAATCGAACAATATGAGAATGCATAAATTAGTTAAAAAAAACTGAAAATCAGATTAACTACACTTAATGGACAGCACCCTACCTTTCCGAGGAGAAGTTCGTTAGTATGAGGACCATACATATCAGAGGTGTCAAGGAAAGTAATGCCTTTGGAAACAGCATAATGAACGAGGGAGATCATTTCATCTTCAGATTTAGGTGGGCCATAGAAGGCAGACATGCCCATGCAACCCAAGCCCTGTGCTGATACTTCAAAACCCTGACATCCCAACTTGACTGTTGGCACCGCCATTGATGTTGCTCTTGTTTGCTCTGCTTCTGCCTTCGCTTATTTGAGAGGCAGAGGATGGGTTTATTTATAATTTATAATACACGCACTGGGGCCGGAGTGGTCGTCATTGCTGAGGTTAGATGTCATTCACTTTTTGACCAATCTGCTCATTCACCAGAAGGACTGGGTTTCTAGAATGTACTTTTGACATTATTTTAAGGGGAGGGTCCAATAATGGAGGGAAATGTCTATCTAGTTTCTAGAAGTAAATGTCTATCTAGATTTTAGAATATTCTTTTGACCCGATTTTTAATTAATTAAAAATAAAAAACTGTTGTATTATGATTTTCAATTAATTAAAAGTGTCACATGGTGGTCAGTACTTATGTTTATTGTTTAGTAGGGTTGAAAAAAATTAAATGTAAGTTTTATTAATGTGAATAAAATTAAATATAAGTTCTGTTAGTTATAGTATTTTAATTTTGTTAATTAGTTCTTTATATGTTTATATTGTAAGATATTGCATGTCTTAATGAAACAAAAATGTAGCCACGTTTTTATAATTATAATTATTTAATATCTTATAAGAAGTTAAAACATGCAATTATAATTGTTTTTAATGATTTGACTTATAAAACATATCAATAAATGTCAATTTTATTATACATTTAGTGAAATGTATAATTTATTATTTTATTCACTAAATAGTATAATATTGATTTTATAATTGTATATTTAAGATTTATAAAATAATTTAATTTAAAAATATTATAAAACATTGAATAAATATATTATTTTAAAATAAATAGAATTATCATTAAAATCATTTTATTATAAAAAATCTTGCGGCAACTTGGGGGTGAGTGGCAAGGATTCATTATGTGTCACTGAGGGTGACAGTTTGGTTGTCTCAAGACTTTCTCCAAGTTGGCACGGTACGAAGGGACAAAGGTGAGTAAATGCATTTACATCTCTCACGTTTGGATGGTTTTTTTAGGTAGTGAGGATGACATCGAGAGTTTCTATTATGCAGTGTGTGCCTCTTGAATTAATGCTCACTCATTTTGTGGGCATTTTATGGTGGCGAGGGGAGATTGTCAAGCATTGGCAAACAAAGGTTGTGTTAGGATGGAGAACCCGATAATGATTACAATGTCGAGGAAGTTATGGGCTTTTCTGGGAAACATCTCAAAGGGTAGGTTGTTGTCCGTGTTTGTGGAATGGGATTCTCTAGCACTTGAAGCATACAAGTTAATTCTGGGGTGGGAATTCCTGGTATCATCGAAGCAATACAAAATAAATGTGGACATTACATCTCATTTCATTGCTTCCCTACTGGATTTGGACCTTCCCAAGGCTTTGATCTTGTTAATGGCATGCAAGTTGGTGATGGCAGATCTTCTCAACGACGTGGAGAATGTGATTATCATCATGGAGCTTGGTGTTGGCCTCCCTCGACCACATGACACGAGCAAGGTTTTTCTTCCTGATGTCTAGGTAAAGCGATACCCTTTCTTGCCAGATATTAAGCCTACATGTTCTTAGGGATCACAGGGCCTGTGTGATGTGTGGTATGATATTTCTGAAATATTTTTT
>VDFB02139374.1:0-53484 GCA_007258455.2 Sequoia sempervirens | reverse complement strand
CAGAGATATGTTAGATCTCTCTTATGTCAAAAAATCCAAAAAAAAAATAAGTGAAAATTTGAAAAATTCAAAAAAATCAAAAAATGGAAAATCAAAAAAGAGATTTCTCAATGGATGGGCATATTTCTTGCACTAAAGACAATCTTGCGGACATTGCTCATATTCATGAAAGATTGAATGCACAACTGTGGCCCGAGAATTTGTCTAAGTTTGCTTTGCCAGGAAGATGTCGAATTCATGAGACCTCCCAACACGAAGAAATCAGTTGCTTGACATTCCTCTCAAGGATAGAGCTTGTTCTCCAAGGGAAAATTTTCTTTTGGGATGTCCCCAAGCCAGGAATATTGGATGTAGAACCTGATGATTATAGCCTTCCGGGAGTTGTGGATGAAGCCTTCACAAGATTCATACTTAGGATCCAAAGTCAGATGGAACTTGGCAATGTTTGTTTGAAAGGTGTTTTGCTCCCTCGTTGGTGTCGAATTCATAACGCACCTCATCCGGAGTTCACTTGCACAACATGTGAAGAAGCCATCAACTTTGCCAGATGTCGCCTCGAATTGCCAGTACTACCATATGGATTCTTCAAAGACAAAGGATGGATTGAATATGCCACACAAACATTTTCAGCACCAAATGAAGAGGATACCTCAACATCATCTAACAACACGGAAAATAAGTTGCAACAAGATGATGTGATCGAGCTTAGGGAGCAAGCAGATGAAGATTGTTCCTACATCATGCTAGAACAAGAGGCTATTGGAGCAAAGATCAAAGAAGCAATGGGATATATCCAAGGAAGGGAAACGACCCAAGGCAACTGTCAAGTGAACGAATATACAGAATTGCAAGTTATTGAAGGTCATCAAGAACCAAGAACAAAGAACTTAGCTCAAAATAGAGATGATGTGAAAAACTTATGCAATTTCGGTACACTTCAAGAGGGAACGCTCCTTGATGAAAGGGTTCAGCTATGCGTGAACAAGATGGAAGAAATGATAAGCGGCTTAAGTCAAGATGATGTATTTGAAGATCAATGGGCTACCACGATGGAGGCAGAATATGAAATACATTTTGCATCAACACTTGATCCGTTATTCACGATCATGGAAGAATTGCTTGATGAAATTGAAACAAATGAAACACTGCTTGGTGAAGAGATAAAGGAGCAATTCAGGTTGGGGCTTGATCCATTGCTAGAGATTCAAAAGGAACCAGCGCATGAAGTAATTCAAGTTTCCAAGTGCTCTTTCGAATTGATTTCCCGCCCCACTCCTCCCCAGTTTGGATCATCTCCACGTTTTGGATGCAAGAGGTTTGGTTCACCATCAACTTCCACCTCCTGATGAAGCAATGGGCGACAGGCAAGAATTCATGCTAGCAAATGAAGACCACCAGGTTGTATCTTTCCCCATTGTTGATTACAAAGAATATCATTTTGATTATGGAGATTTAGGAAAGACGACTTGTTTATGGATTAATCATGGTCCGGATGAGTTGCCCCAGTTACTAATCTTTCCTGAAGTTTTGCTTGAGTTTGAGATTCGTATTGTGAAAGATTACTTTTCTGAGTTTAAGGACAAATTTGCTAGGCTTCGCACTATCACCATTGTTCTGTGGCTGTTGAACATCCTGAGAAATCATGCTAGGAGTTGTATGTACTTAGGTCTTTTGATTGTTGTTCGCTTAAAGTTTTTGTTTTTGTTTAGATTAGTTGTCTTGCTTTCGTAGTTTAGTTCGCTTTCAATAAAGAGGATCCTATTTGTGAAGGGTGTGTTGTGTTGTTTTCGCCACGGTCCAACACAATGTTAGTCCATTTCTTAGATAATCACTCAGGAAGTGCTTTAGAATCTGAGGTTGTTCTTTCAAGTTTCATCATTTGGTTAGGAACTGTACTTGACTCGGAAGGGAATCATCTATTGTGTCTTGACACCAAGTCTCACGATTGCTATATTTTACACATAATTAATTGCTCTAAGTCATTGAGGTTTCTTAGGAGAAGTCTTGGCGAGTGAAAATTTTACGTCTTGCTTCAGCGCCACTACAATTCTCAAACCCATTGGAGGCTTCATTGCCTACCAGCCAATCAAGGAATTGATGGAGAATCAAGAAAAAAGAAAATATGCTGTAACAAAATATCTGAGAAAAGAAAAGAAAATATTATGAAATATTGGTTTTGGGAATATGCAAGTAACTCCACCGGGGCTATGGACGCCCGGCCGGCAGTGGAGCAATATTCGTGGGAATTGTAGCGACAACCTCGTCGGGGCTATGGACGCCTGACTGGCAGCAGGGCAATGTCCAGGATGCTTTTGAAGTTAAGATATTTATTTAACTTGCTGGGACGGATTCTGGGAACTTCAATGGTCTTTTGAGCTGGAACAAACGCATATGCACACACTTGTAATCAAAAGATGAGGTGCCTTGATCCAATTTAGGATTCCTCTTCCCTTTTTAGTATATCCCCTAGTCAGTTGATGGGTTGGAAAGAATTATCCAAGGGTTTTGAGTATGGAATGGGTTTTGTCCTTGAAATGTTCAGGAACATTTATTCAGGTTGGGGCTAATGTTGTGACCTTTTTCACACATCGCCCCATTGCAAATGGGGACCCCCTAATTTTGGCTTTTCTTTTGGGTCGTTTTGTCGTTGTCTCTCTTTCCTACTGTCTGTCTTTCCGGGATGTGCCCGTCTGAATTGAAATTTTGGCTAAGTCTATAAAATTAGGGTTTCTATCTTTCTGGTCAACCCGAAGTTAAACGAGATGAATAACTTGAAAATTGAGACTAACACTGTTGTCAGTGTGCTTCCAGCAGGCTTTCACTAAAATTTCATTGAATTCTGGCAACTTACTATTTTTAGTAAGTGTGCAATTACAGGCAATCCTTCAGCATTTTTGAGATTCCGACAATCACACTGCGTCCAGAGCACATCAAGGTGCTCGTGTGCAAAATTTTAGCTAAAACGGGCAACTTACTATTTTTAGCAGTCCAGCTTCCGGAGCAAATTTCAAGGCTTAAACGAAGAATTTTTCAACGCATGTCTGCATATTCCTTCTGGGTTTTCTGAAACCTTCGCAATAGTGTAACATGCAAAGCGAGATAACAACTTTCAGAGTCCAGCCTTCAGAGGCTATTTTTAGGGTTTGCATGTCACGCTTTTGCATTGTTCCCAGAGATATTCCTTCTGGGTTTTTCGAGACCTTCGCAATGGTATGACATGCAAACGAGGATTCTCACTCAGTAAGGAACTTGCTATTTTTAGCAGGTGTGTCCCGGCAGCCGCCACCCAGCAGTTCAGAATCACGAGCCGATCGCGAATGCAAATAGAACGAAAACAAACTGAGATCGCTTTGATATGCATGCAAGATGAATTAGGTTTCCAGCCTGGACCCAAAAAGAGGGGTAAAATGTCGATGAAAACCGTGTAAACCACCGCTGACGATCTTCTTCAAGGAGTCTGGCCGGTAAAATTTGAAGGCAAACGGAGTAATTTATTTCATTTATAGTAAGCCACCTTAAACGCTAAAAATAGAAAGTCACAAAGAAATGGCTGTCACAGCATGCCACCTAATTTCAAGTCAAATGGAGTTGTGGAAGCCTCAGAAGCAAGCAGTTACTATAAATAGTAAGCCACCTCCAGAAACATGCTATAAATAGCAGGTCAGCGCAAGGCATCAGCAGGTACAAGTCAAGCAAGTGATGAAGACCCTATGGCACGAATTTGAGATCAAACGGAGTTGCAGAGGATGAAGAATCAGATAATTGCTATTTTTAGCAGGCCGGGGCAGAGAAATTAGGGTTTCCTAAAATCAAGGGCAGAACACGACATTCACACAGAAACAGCATCCAGCCACGACCACCACATTTCAGGCATTCAGCACGTGAGATTTGAAGACATTTTGAGCAGTTGCTAAAAATAGCAGGTACAGGAAAATATCAGGCATCAGTAGTACAAACACATCCCGAGGTTCAGAACAAAGCAAAATCCAGCCTTTTTGGAGCTTGAAATTAGCTTGAAATTCAAAATTTGGGAAACTTTCTAAAAATAGAAAGTTAGGGCAAGCCAGCGTCAGCATGAACGAATCACCCTAAATCTGGCAAAGAGCATGAAATTCGCTAAAACTGATAAATTTTCAAGTCCAGCATCCAAATTCGCTTTAAAAGGGGAGAAGACAGATGAAAATGCTCCTAAGTCTGGAAAATTGGAAGCTCACAGGCCTAAATGCGCCCAAGCTTGAGAAGATATGACACGAAATTTGTTCAAGACTACTAAACTGGAAGTAGATGACCCCAGATGCTACTCTTGAAGAGAAGAGGAACTTGAAAATTTTCTATGTTTCACAAAATGGAAGTAGCTACCTCTAGATGCGCCCTTGAAGTGAGAGGAGGTTGGAAAATTTTCTAACTCTGTGAAATTTGAAGGAGACCCCTCCATTTGAGCCCAGGCTGGAGGAGAGGGCCTAGAAATGTTCTAAGGCATAAAATTTGAAGTAAGCCATCTAAAATGCGCCCAAGCTTGAAGAGGTTCCAAAAATCTTCTAAGTATCCAAAATTGGAGGCTCACACTTCAAAATGCACCCTTGAAGGAGAATGGAAGATGAGAAGCTTGGAAAATTTTCTAAGTATATAAAATTTGAGGTAGAGAGGGTCAAATGCGCCTTGGCTCTGAGCTGACTCCAGCAAAGTTTCTCTAAGTGTTGCAAAATGAAAGATTGACCTCTCATATGCGCCCACCCAATGGAGTTAAGATGAAAGTTCTCTAAAGCACTTAAAATTGATGTTCACACATGCAAATGCGCCCAAAAGGGATGGGGAGACTTGGAAATTTTCTAAGTATCACAAACTTGAAGTTGGACACCTGAAGTGCGCCCCAGGCATCAAAGAGGCATAAAAATTTTCTAAGTGTAACAAATTGGAAGCTCATGCCTCCAAATGCGCCCTTGAGGGAAGAAAGCATGAGAAATCTCCCAAGTATGAAAAATCTGAAGTTGACCCCTCCCAAAGCGCCTTGAAGAAGAGAGGGTAAGTTTTTTTTCTAAGTATTGACAAAATTGAAAGCTCACATGGTTATTTGCGCCCTAGGCTGGAGGAGTAAGTTTAAAATATCTAAGTATGGAAAACCCAAAGCCCACCCATTGAAATGCGCCCAAGGTGTTAAAAGGAGTAGTGCTAAGTGTTGATATAAAAAAAATTTCACAGGCAAAGTGACTAAAGATGGAGGAACGAAAATTTTCTAAGGAAAATTCTCCCCTGATGCCTAATATTGATGGAATTTAAATATTTTTCTAAGTGTTAACAAATTCCACCTCTCTAGAGGAAAATTACGCCTAACTTGAAGGGGTAATGAAATTCTCTTAGGAATGAGTAAAATTGGCTGTGGATATGTCAGGATGTACCAGCTTCATGAGATTGAAGAAACTTTCCAAAGTTGAGCAAGAAAATATGCCCAGAAATGAAAAATGGAAATAAATTTGATGGGAGAATATTTTTCTAAGGTTCAAAATTCAAAAAAATTAAATGAACCCGTTCGTTGTACACCCATGAATTCTACACGTTCTGAAGAAAATTTTCTTCTGGGTATTGAAGATCTTCGACAAGGAGTTGATTTTAAAGTCTTCTGCACTTTGCCAAGGCCTTCAGGATGAAGAATTTAATCGGTGCTCAAGCAATGAATTTTCCTAAGGGAAAATTTAAAATTTTTTCTAAGGCAAGGAATAAATGATGTTGTTGAAGATAAAATGATTTGGCAGATGAATTTGAAGGTGATCGCCTAGATGATTTTTGATCAAATTCTTGATGAAAGGATTTTCCTCGAGTCTAAGTTGGATGAAATATCAGAGTGAAGTGCACCAGGCAAAATGCAAGATAGGTTGGAAATTTGGCTAAGGCATGAAGAATTTGAACACAAAGTTGGCTAGTGAGGATATTGTAACGCTTGAAGTTAGGAGGTGAAATCCAGGTAAGTAGAGAACGGCGTTACAGCGTTCTAATACTCTCCTTGCTTGTCGGCGGTGAAGAACGCCGAAGACTAACATGACTTGGAATGAAGCCGCCAGTCCGGAAGATAATGAATCACTTCGAGGAAGAAAAGTTTCAAAATTGGCTAAGTGTTAGCTCAAGTGACAAAGAAGTTGAAGGGTGACGCCAAGAAAGAAGATCACATGAAGGCGGAACGTCGCAAACGGAACTCTGTAAAGATAACATTTTAAGTTCACCTGAAGTTCATAAAATGGAAAATACGTCGACTTGCAACCCTGAAATGTCTTCAATCTTGCCAGCGTGAGTCCCTCATTTCAACTTCAGAGCGAGCGGCATAGCAGTACAACCTTAAAGCGTCAGGCGATTGAGCAAAGTCGAAACAGTTAGTAAGTTTTCAAAAACTTTGTAAGAAATTGTTGTGAACACTCTCTCAATAAAAGAGTTTTTCATTGATGGTGAACTTCGCCTTTGTTGTGAGTAGCTAGCAAGGTTTCTTCGTCCTTCTGATTCAAGTAGTGACTTAAAGTAGAATAAGTTTCATTTCATGCAAATAGAAGATAGTAATTGTGGAATGTGGTGTTTGATCTAAGCAATTTCGTCTATCCATACCACTAGTATATTCGCTGATGGTGAATGCGCCTTGTGTGGTCAACTGGAATATCATGCACTTAACTTCAATCACAGTTTGAATGATGGTATGCGTCGTTGTGATGGTATCTTCGTGTCAAGAGGTGGTTTGAACATCTTTAGTCATCTCCCTTGAAGATTGCACCGACTCCGTGGAAGCTGTCCGATGCGAGGCAAAGCGAAGTTCGGTTAGAAGTTTGCTGAAGTTGAGCTCCATATCCCACGCCTTAGAATAGATTCAGACTCTCTTAACCTTACCCCATTTCAATTCAGTACTTTCTGGTTAGAATAGCAAACCCGCACTTCATAGATAAATCTTTCGAGCATTTGAATTCCTTTCTCCGCTGCCGAACAATTCTGTAAGTCCCCTTGAAATACCAGCAAATCACATCGAAATAAACCGAAAGCCTATTCTCGCATTAAAAGCGAACCTTTTGAGCTGAACCACCTAACTTCGCGGCAATCTTAGCGCGGCGGAATACTTTGATCAAGAGAGGATAGGAAGCCGCTGGTGACTTTATTCTCGCTTGGTGCGTATCATGAAAAACACATCAACACTGCCCGCTTACTTGTCCCCTTCTGAAAGTCCTTTCCATCCTCTTAGCTGAAACTGCTCTAGGTGCTCCATTTGAAAGGCCTCTTAACACAATCTCTTTCCCATTGGCTTGGGACTTGAACTCCATGGCTTGGTGGTTCGTATAGTATCCTCCAATAGAGTGCAGCCATTGAACACCCAATACAACATCAATTTCCCTATTCCAACCACATAAAAGTCATCGCATACTTCATAGTCACCCAAAGTTATTTTGAGTTGCCGAACCATTCGGGTGCAAGGTATAGTAAAATCATCAGCAACAGGAACACTGAACCATCAAAGTCTTGTGTCTTCAATCCTCTCTTGGACACATAATCCTCATCTATGAAGTTATGTGTTGCACCACTGTTTGTGAGAACAGTTGTCCTTTGACCAGCTATAAATCCTTGAACTCTGAAGGGATGGTATCTTGGTGCTCCAGACAGGGCTGCTATGGTGACTCCCTTACTGGTTCTTTTTCTTCTTCTGATTCTGCCCCCTCTTTGGAATCATAGAAGTCCTTATTATCATCTGTGTCTGAATCTGAAACCACCTCAATTAAATGCACTTGTCCTTTCCCCAAACATCTATGCCCTGAAACCTATGGTTCCCTGCAAGTAAAACAAAGCTTCTTCCTTCGAAGTTCTGATTTTGTCACATCATCCACCTTCTTACTAGCCGAGTTTGGAACATTCTTTGGTGGGAGAATTGTAAGAGTCTTTTTTTGAAAATTTCCCTTTGGTTGCCATGGGTTTGGAGGTTTGGATTGATGGAAATCCACTTTCTTGGGCATGGAGACTTCAAGCTGCAAACTTCTCTTAATTGCTTCCTGCAGGGTAGTGGGTGAGAAAGCCTTAACTAAGCCCATAATAGGTTCTTTAAGACCCTCAAGGAAAAGGTATATGGTCCTCTTTTCTGATATGTCAGGCACCATAACATATATCTTCTGAAATTTCTCTACATGCTCATCAATGGAATGCGTTTGTCTTAAACTAGACAACTCCTTAAAATATTCTTCTTAATCCTTGAGCTCAAATCTATCTATCAATTTCTAACTGGAATTATCAAAATTATTTGCCTGAATGTGACCTTGAGTAGTCATGCCGTGATACCACTAGTCATATGCAACACCTTCAAGATGAAGAGTTGTGAACTGTATGGCATCTTGCTCTTTCATTGGGATAAGAGTGAAATAAGTCTGCAACTTCTGGAGCTAAGCTCTAGCTGAGATTTTATCTGTTCCATCAAAGGTAGGGGCTGAAAGCTTGTTGATTTTGCTCTTGAGATCTCTTCCACCAAAATCTGTATGTGGTTTGTGCCCTTATATGTTCATCATGTTTTGCATTTGTGAAACATAGTCGTTAAAAGGCACTGCATTTATGAAACTCTCATCTTGGTTTTCATAAGTCACTCTGATGGCAGCTAAGATTTTTAATGTTGGTGACATGGTGTTATATTGGAAATATTCACAGTATTAACTAGATTATGATTGACGGTTTTGTAAACTTGTGTTTGAATTTTTTTGGAGTCTACATTGAAGGAATTGGTAGATTATAGAAATACATATCTCTATGATGGTGGGTGGCTTAGCTGGTGCTTGAGGGTGTGGGGGGATGCCAAGTGTGCATATCCCATATACCTAATGTGTAGCCAGCAACAGTCACTAGCATTTGGCAAATTTCTTTGTCTTTGTCCTTGGGAACTGTTGGTGTACGTTTTATCATCCACCGAACACACAAAATAAAATGCCCAAAGACACTCTATCCTCTCTTGAAAAACCACCGCATATGCTAAGATTGCGAGAAGATCATATGGCGATTCCAACGTTTCTTTTGTCAGTTCATGACATGTGGATAAGCTCAATGGGCGTTGTGATATGCTGGTAATACACAAAGGAACTTACGTTAAAGAACTTCTCACAAGTTCAGGACTTAGACAAATTTATCATTAAGTGCTTCTTTTGTTGGGATTCTCAATTTGGGATCTCAAAAAAGTGTAAAAAGGATAAGGGGTTCAGAGGATCTAATCTATCCCTAGGAATTCAAGAGACGGTAAAGATCAAGTGAAACGAATAACCATGCTTTGCTTCGCCTCCCTGGGACAACTACACAAAGTGGGTGCAATCTTCAAAGGGTGTGATTATAATTTTCATGTCTAGAATAAGATCGAAGTTAAGCATCCACAATCACAAGCCCAGGCTAACTTTACGCATCGAATGAAAATCATCCATCCGAAGAAAGTATGAGCAATATTTCACCATCAATCTATACTATCAAATCTTGCATTCACTTAACAAAACATTTAAAGCAAATTCTATTTTAATTTGTAATCTAAAGTTCTATCTAATTCTAATCTATGGTTGAAGAAGTTATGCAACCTTGCACACCACTTGACAACAATAGTGATTCAAAGCAAATCATGCATAAGAGCTTTTATTATCGGAAGTAGCATAACACAACAATTTCATATACTTTCTCCACACTTTACAAATGAGGGGCGAGCTCAATTTATAGGCTCCCCAATTACAATTCAATGGCCAAGATTGATTTAGGATCAACGACCGAAATTACAAAATAAAACCCTAATTAGGGTTCGTCACAACCAACTACCTCTCGACCAATGAGAAAATTTCATTTGGGACACTTGTCCTTCTAAATATAAACCAACAATAAAATAGAAAGGTGTTGCATGTTGATTTGGAACAATTTGATTGGTTGGAAGATGACGAGGCACCACCCCAGCGTGTTGGATGTCTTCCTTGGTCACTTTGTTTTTCTTCCACGTGCTTGCCTTAGAATATCCTTCCTTGCCGACGACTCTATCCCGGTTTGTTTCTTCCTAACTTTGATCTCGGATGGAAATTTGTTTGGAATACTTTTCTTATCACCATCTGATTCTGATTGGAAGCTTGTCTTTAATTCTTCAGGAGATGAAATCCTTCAAGAAGTTGCCTTGATTGTTTCAATAGGTCTAGGATTGTAGATGAAATCCCTCCAAGATGTCCGAATATTCTTTCAAGTGCCTTGAATTTGGAGAAGAATGCCTCTGTGCTTTCGCCACAATGGAGGAAATTGGAATTTTCTCTGTGAAGTATTTCCCATACTTAGCCAAATTTTGGCTATTCAGTTTCATTTTGTAACACCTTCATGTGGACCGTTCAACACTCAGCCAAGATTTTGGCCATCTCTATGCTCGAATGAACTTTGCCTGTGGATTTTCCTTCAATTTTGAATTTGGCTTGTGCTATGTAGGACAAATTCCATCCTTGGACAAGGATTTTATTCGCTTCCTCTTTACTTTTCCTCTTTATTCCTCTTGTTTTCCTTCCAACACTTAGTCAATTTTCTGAATTTTTCCTCCTTGGGTGGACTTTACTTGTGTCTTGACATCTACTCTTTATGCCAAGGTCGGACTTTATGAGGCTTTGGACATTCCTTGCTAGAGGTAAGTCGGACTTTGAGCTGCTTTGGACATGCCTAGATCAAGGGAAGTCGGACTTTATAAAGGTTTGGACATGCTGTGCTTGGGAAAAGTCGGACTTCATAAAGGTTTGGACATGCTATGCTTGGGAAAAGTCGGACTTCATAAAGGTTTGGACATGCTATGCTTGGGAAAAGTCGGACTTTCACTTGTCTTTGCCATTTTCCCTTGGTGTCTAAGTCGGACTTTGCTTGTTTTGTGCCATCCTTACGGTGGACTTCAATAATTTCTCTCCATGTTGCTCATCTTCTTATGGCGGACTTCTTGACTTTCATTCCAAAAGGTAAGGGCGGACTTGGAGGCTTGTTTGACAAACTCCTTTACCATGGTGGACTTTCTTGGTGCCTTGACACATCCATCTCTCCTTCCAAGCGGACTTTAAGACATGTTTGCCATCTATTCCTCAGTGTCTAGGTGGACTTCATAAGATGTTTGACATATTCTCTCCTTTGACACCACCATTTTCTGAAATTTTATTCCTCAAGGTCCCACTACTTAGCCAAATTTTGAGCCTTTCTTTTCTTCTCTTGGTTGGGCGGACTTCATCCACTTTATGCCATTCTCATCTCCCCTCTAAGCACTTCATGCCTTAGAAATTTTCCATCATGCTTGAGGGTGGACTTTGGACTGCCTTGGACACTTCTCCATGGCGGACTTTGCACTTGTCTTGGACATCTATCCATGGGCGGACTTGAAGCTTGCCTTGCCATTTTCTTTTAAGTGTTGGACGGACTTGGAGAATATTTTTCCAAGGCATGGGCGGACTTTCAAGATTTCTTGCCATTGCCTTATCAAAGCTTGGGCGGACTTTCCATGAGGCTTGCCATGTGAAGGGCGGACTTGCCATTGTCTTTTCCATGGCAAGGGCGGACTTCCAAGTCTTTTAGCCATTCTCATTGCTTCTTCCAAGCGAACTTGCCATTGCCATTGCCCTGATTTCTCCAGACTTGCATCATTTTCCATCCTTGATTGCCATGAATTTCATGCTGCCATTCTTGTCTGCTTTTGGATCATCAAACCCTTAGCATGTGATTTTTCCTTGCTTTTTATGATTTATTTGTGCTTTTTTTATTGATTTTTGATGATTTTCTTGATTTTTGCTTGATTTTGCTTGATTTTTACTTTTGGTGGCCTGAATTTTGATTCTAAAAATGGAAATGTTGACTCCTTGACCAGGGTTGACTTTCTAAAAATAGAAATATCTAAAAATAGAAAAAGCAAAATCCCTAAAAAATAGGGGTCTCAGATTGGTCCAAAAATGCCAAAATTGAAAAAAGCAAAAATCCCTAAAAAATAGGAAGTGTCAGAATTGACTCAAAGCATAGGCGATTCTCATCTTCCCGACCTTTTGAGCACTTCCATGACGTTTAGGCACTACTTCGGGCTTGAATTCCTAACTTGGCTCGGATGACTCTTCAAAACTTTAACTCCTCATTGTAAAAAAATGGTGATAAGCAGTTGTGATGCCAAAGCAAAAAGCAAAAACAGGGGGTCCCCATTTGCAATGGGGCGATGTGTGAAAAGGTCACAATAGGAACAAATCTAAATTAGAATGCCTTGGCCCTGCATTAATAGGACACAGTGATTGACCCTTTTGCAGTCTATTATCTTGAACGAAATACTTAGAGGAAGATCAAATAACCATACATGGCCAAAGTTCCTGGTATTCCTTTCATGTTTTTTGTAATAGAAAGGGAACAAGGATGCTAGATACCTGTTGATGCGTGTTTTATGACACAACAAACATTCTAGAATAAAGTGTCAAAGACGCTATATCCCCTCTTGAAAAATTACCTTGTATGCTAAGATTGCAAGGAAGATCATATGGTAATTCCAATGTTTAAGATGAATGCGGATTTGCTCTGTGGTTTTGATGTGATTTGTTGGGGGCACAATTGAGATTTACTTTTGCAAGTTACTTGGAAAGCGAAGACGTGAATGCAATATTATTTTGGATTTTCTGATTTTATAAAAAAAAGTGAAAAAGATTAAGGGTTTTTAGAGATCCTATGCTACTCCTAAGAAATCAAGAGACGACGAAGATTAAATAAAACCAAATAAACAATACTCTGCTTCGCCACGTTAGACGACAACTACACAGAGCAAGTGCAATCTTCTGGGAATGTGCTTATAATTTTCACGTAATGAATAATTACCATCAAATCGAACAATAGTTATCCAAACAGAAGTTAAGCATCCATGATAAAGCTCAGTCTAACTTTACACATTGAGTGAAAAGCATCCAGTCAAAGAAAGTATGAGCTGGGTTTCACTAGTCTCCGTTATCAATCTGTCATTCTTCTAACATACATTCTAATGCAAATTTACTAAATGAGAAAGAAAATATGCGACCATGCAACCATTTGACAATCAAGGATTCAAGGCACCTCATGCATTTGAACTTTATTATCAAAATAGTGTTTTCACAACAATCTCATAAAACACTCTTATTTTCTACAATCTTCTCTTGAATCTCTAATTCTCTAATGCCTTCTAATGAATTCTAATTCGTCTAATCTTCTCTATATGAAAAAATGAGAGAGTGAGGGGGGGGGGTTTATATAGTATTTCAGAATTACAATGAATGGCCGAGATTGAAATAGGATCAACGGCCCAGATTAATCATGACTAAACCCTAATTAGGGTTTCCAAAACCTTAACCAGTTAACTAGAGCGAACTTCAGACATCTGGAGTGGCATCCTTATCCACTTGTGCGGCATCACGTTCGGCGAATCTGGACACGATCAAGCCGACCTCTTCCATGGCAATGTCGGGCAGCACGTTGACATTGTACTCCAGCAAGTCCAAGCTCTCGGCACACTCTGCAAAAGTGGTCGCCCATTCTGGTTCCTGCAGCACGAAAGAATTCCTGACGGCCATGAAGTTGAATACTTTGGTGAAGTTTTCTTTCATGATTGGCCCGGTGGTGGAGAAAATTCTGTGCACTTGTTCTTTTAAATTCTTTGGCCGCAAGTGTTTCTTTCGGACGGTATCTTTGTCGAGCATATCCGCAGCCATTTCATAAATTTTACTTTGAATTTCTTTTGCTTGTTTTTCAACTCTGGCACCATCCTGCTTTACCTTTTCGAGGACTCCTCTTCTTGAGATCAGAGCATAATACCATCCACTAAAGTCATATGCCGCTCCGGCTTCAATAACCTTGTCCTCAATCAACCTTTGCTTCGAGATGCCCCTCAATTCTCGAATACATGGGATAATCCTATTTTGAATATCTTTGAGGCCGTCCCATGATTCCGCTAAACCTACAACTCGTGATAGCAAAAAGGAAGCCTGCTCGTACACATGTGCCAACTTTTCTGCAAATGCCATAGCCTCTTCTTTCCTTCCAACCATCCAGTCCTTAGCCTCTTTTGCCGTAGTCAATTCTTCCTCAAAGTTTCTGACCGGTTCTTGTGAAGAATTTGGAGGTAGAAGCGCTGCTTGGTCACCTTCATTTAGTGGCTTGGTCAAGTGCTGGATGTAATCTTTTAGGCGCTGAATCTCTTTTTTATATTCTTTTTTCTTTGCTACTTCTTTTTCCAGTCTGGACTTGATGGTGGCAACGGAATTGTCCAAGTCCTCGACCTCTTGCCCTTTTGTTGTTGGACCCATGTCAATGGTTGTGATGGCATATTCATCAGGGGCAATCTCATCTTGGAACTTGTCGGTTGTAGGTATTGCAACTTGCACTGTGCGATTGCCAGCCTCATCCCTTTGGATGGTGGAAAATTTCTTGGCCTTCTTCCTCGGGGCAATTTGCTCTAGTCTTGCCAGAAAATCTGTGTCATCATCTTCTTTAGGAACCTCTACTGGCGCCTTCCTCTTTAATCTTTCTCTCAGCCACTCTGGGATGGTTGGCTGCTCAATTCCGTCCTCCTGTTGATCTTGGACATCCGGTATATCCTGAATATTTTGATCCTCGTGGACATCTTGAATTTCCGGCATGCTTTGAATCTCTTGCATATCTTGAACTTCTTGCACCAATTGGATTTCTGGCATACCATGAATTTCTTGGACGAATGGGTCCTCTTGGATTCCTTTGAGGGCGGAAATCATTCCTTCCTCGAATTCTCCATCCATAATATCTGTATCATTGTCCGATTCTAGGATCTCTGTGCTTGTTGGAAAAGGTTGAGCATCATCTTCTACTTGCATTGGCTCTACATTTCTGACTGGAGAAGGGATCTTAGCATTTTCAATAGACTCTTTATCCATGGCGAGTATTTCTTCTATATTTCTGGAAGTGGCCGACTGAAGAGGTTTGGACTTGTGCTTCTTTCGAGAAGGCCCTTCATCTATCATTTTATCCTTGTCCTGTTTTGCAGATTTATCGATTTCTTTCCCCTTTCTCAAGTTGGCGGCATCTGTTGGTCCATCTCCACGAGATGCACCGGCATTCGAAGAACAGGACTCTGTATCACCCATCAATTCATACGTGAATTGCACATTTCTTTGCCTTAGAATTTTTACCTGACGATCTATCCACCATTGAGAATACTTGAAAACAGGCCGCATGAAAGTTGCTAGGTCACCCATTTCAGGCTCAAACCATCTCATAGGGGGGAGTGGCTCATTCTCATTGAAGCCCGGCTGCAAGTATATTCCGTCATCTTGTAGTTGATCAGGTATTTTGAAGAGTTCTGTTGCCCTTATCATGCTTAGTGGCAATCTTGACCACAACCTCCTCCTCACGTCATATTCATTTGCTGCATTAGCCCAGAAGTCTTCTAAGTCAACCCGATGCTTGTACCTCTCCGTCCACAGTTCTGATGTGATGGAGTGGATCAAAATTATTCCTGGATTTGTATGATATGAACGGATAATTCTGGATCTCTAGTCGAGCAACCTCTGCTGCTTGTGCCGTTGGACATGACTCCTCCATGTTGCCTATGAAAAAAGAAAAGGTGACAGCCGCTTTCTGCTTTGGCCTTTGAATATTTTGATATGCCTCCAATTGCCTCAGCACTTAGAGCAAAACTATTTTGTTGGTTGGATAGATGGGCAGTCTATAAGGATTTCCTGAGAATCCTTGGATCCTGATGTAAGTGAACTTAGGATACTGAATGAACCAGAATCCATACCGACTGATTAGGCTCTTGGCTTCATGTGAGAGTCTTTGGTGTGTTCCGCCTTGGAGAAGCCGAGTGATGTACATTAGAAAGGCGTCATGAGCTCGTCGGAAATGCGACTTCTCTTTCAGTTGCAACTGCGGATAACAATCATAGGCCTTGAGCTGCCCTTCGCCATTGCCGACCACACCCTTGCAGGTCAAGCCAAAATACTTGTAATATCTTGCAAGCGAATATATGATGTACGAGCTCATGTGAAAGGTCTTGGTCTCCTCAAAGTTGACCAACTGCTCGTGGAGGCTATCACTAATCATTCTGGACCAATTGAACATCTTGACTCCAGTAATTATTTCATCAATAAAATAGTACATCCAGTTTTTGAAAGGTGCACCATGGGGATTGCCTACTATTCTGTTTAGTAGCAAGACGATGTCGCCATATTCCTCTTTGAAATGTGTTCTGACCAACTTCTTTGGCATCTTTCCTGCAGTAGGCTTAGGCTTCAGTAACCAAGTTTTGTTTATGTTTGATGCACAGAGGTCCTGCTGGTTTTGATAAAAAGCTTAAGTGCATCTTCCTTGGTGCGGTAGGACCTTCGGTTGTAAATTGGAATTCCGAAAGTTTCTTGGATTGCTGGCTTGGACAAGTATGCGAGAACTCTTCCGTCAGGAGCTTCTATTTGCCTTTCTCGTGCATTATAGTGCAACGCACATTCTACCATAAGTTCCAGACACTCTTTTGCTGGTGGAAATCCAGCTGCGTGAACAATTCCATTGCGCATCATTCTCATCGCAATTGGCGTAGGCAGACGTCCATCACTCCCGTACATTCTTTTCCTGAAGTCATCAAGATCAACGTGGCCAAGATTGGTGTCCACAACATGCTCCCACTTGGACTTGATTTTCGACTGTGGCTGCACACCCTTGCTGGCAAACTTCATCTTTACTGTCTCGAAAAACAAATCTGCAAGAAAAAGTAAAGAGAATAATTAGAATTCGAAACTTAAATCACTTTGAAAGACATTCCAGCTAGTTATCAAATTAGACTTCGTGAAAAAATCAAGCTGGAAGAAAAATAAATGATGAAGTTTCATGCCAAAGTGAAGTGGACAAAGTAAATCTGCCCGTGACTTCTGGAGAAGTGATCACGATCACAATGCAAGCTGGTAAAAATTCATTTCCTTCACTTTGCTGCAAATTTTCTCAACTCTTTTGCCTTAGACAAGTTTCTTCTCACAATTCTTCTTCTCAAAATCGAATGATTGTGCAAATGAGAAGTGAAATCAATTATAGAGGTGAGAAAATCGATCCTTTTAGCAAATTTCATTGTTTCCTTCAAATCGAGTTTTAACTTGTCTTTTACTTAGCTTTTACTTTGCTTCCGAGTGGCAAGTTTTATCTTCAACGATCGTGTCTGGGAAAGTTTCCAAATTCAACTCCAGTTCCATAAAGCTCTTTTGTCCTTTTTCCAATTTCAAATTTTTTAAAACTTATCTCTTTGGGTGTTGGAAAATAAATAATTAAAATAATTATTTTATGTGTCAATTCCAACCCATTCGTTTTATGGCGAATTATTTTTGTCTAAGGCAATTTTAATTTTCAAAATTTTTTATTTGCCTTGGGCGAATTTCTTTTCTCCAATTTTCTTGCCATAATTTCTATCGTCCAATTTATTTGGCCATGAACTTCTTTCTTTTTCAAAATTTATTTCGCCATGTCCAATTTTATTTGGCCATAAATCTTTTCGTCCAAAATTATTTTGCCATTACCCTCTTTCGTTGGCCATATTTTCTTGCGTCCAAAATTATTTGGCCATGATTTTTTAATCGTCCAAAGTTATTTGGCCAAAATTTATTTCATCTTTTTAAATCATCTGGCATGATTTTAAGTCATTGGCAAAATTTTCTCTAGACACTTTGATGTTTGGACTTAGGCGAATTTTCAAAGTGCCAAGCATATTTTAACATTTTCCAAAGCCCATACTTAGGCAGAATTTTTAATTTTCACACTTCTAAGCATGGCGGACTTGCCTCATTTCTTTGCCACCTTTTGGGCGGACTTCATCACTTCTCAAGCCATTGTCTTATGCTCAAGGCGGACTTGCCTTGTTTCCTTGCCACTTCACATTTGGATAGGGCAGACTTTCTTCATCTCTTTGCCATTCATCTTCTTGTCCAAGGGCGGACTTTGTCTATTTCTCAGCCACTTTAAAGCGGACTTCACCAAATTTCATGCCATAGTCTTTTTGGCTTGGGGCGGACTTTCTCCTTTTGCTTGCCATTTCTTCACTTGATTTATGGCGGACTTGGCCACTTTTGATGCCATTGGAGGGCGGACTTTGATCTGTGGCTGAAGCTTTTTGATGTTAATTTCTGCCCTTCTCAGTGCTGGTTGAACTTAGGCGAATTCACCATGAATACTCAGATTTTACCCATGATTCCTTAAGATTTCTTGATGAATTTTCCAGATTTCTCATGAATTTCTCAGATTTCTAGACTGATTTTTTAGATTTCCCACCATTTTTCTGTGATTTTCGAACGATTTTTCCAGATTTTTAAACTTTTTCTGTGATTTTCCAGAATTTCACCATGATTTCAAAAAAATTTCAAATCCATTTTCTGAGAGTTTCGTTGATCTTTTCGAACTTCTGAGTGGATTTTCGAAACTCAACCCCTTTCCAAATATAGAAACTTTCTAAAAATAGAAATTTTCCAAAAATAGCAACTTTCTAAAAATAGACCCTAAAAAATAGGGATCTCAGAATTGCCCAAAAGTGCCAAAAAAGTAGGTCCTAAAAAATAGGGGGCCAAAGTGAAAAACCCTAAAAATTGGGAGGTGTCGGAATTGACTGAAATGACAGTCGATCTTCGTCTCTCGAGCCTTCTAAGCGTGATGGCGACGTTTGTACAGTGATCCAGGTTAAAACTCATTTGCTTGACTCGGGTGACCATTCAAAATATAGACTTAAAAACCCCAAACGGAGACCAGATGCAATGACAAAAGCAAACGACAAGGGTCCCCATTTGCAATGGGGCAAGGTGTGAATTAGGTCACAACAATACCTTACATGAACAAATTTCCTGTAGAAATCTAAGACATGTAATATTTGTTTACTTCCTTGCCTAAGCATACTGAACAAGCAAACTCTTAGGTTAAAAAGTACTCCAAGTTTAATAGAAAGCATTGTGGACAGCTTTGCCAAAAACACCTTGATCCATGCAACATTGCAAACTATTCAAAAATCAATGAAAATGATAGTACAATAATATGTCTAGATCAATAGCATGGGCCTATGTAATGTCCCCTTTTTCCTGCCCTAAATCCACCCTATTTTAAAATGTTTTTAAACACTAGTATATATTAATATATATTATATAATATTAAAATATAAATAAATAATAAATAAAATAAAATAAGAATACTCTATTAAGGTCAGCCAAGATTGGAAGGAAACAAAAATAAAAAAATAAAAAAAATAAAAATAAAGGAGGTCAGCCTAGTTAAGGTTTTTTTGGGAGGGCTATAAAAGAAAGTAAAATGCAAGTCATTTGGTATCCATTCATATCATATTTTTTTTCATTTGGAGATTCCTCTCTTTAGCTGCAACTCTGGTTGGGCTTTAATCCAAGGACGAAAACCCTTGTGAATGTGGTGAGTTGGACGGAACCCTAGCTCACTTTGTGGAGAACTCATTGTTGTACCCAAAACCAAAATTTTTGCTTCACTAAGGCATTTTGCTTAATTGAGTCTTAATCTTGTTAAAGTGATGTTAGAAGGTCGTTTTTGGGCTTTTTAAATGTGGAGTTGGTGTCAGTATTATGTCACTCTGTTACCGAAGAGATTTAAGGAAAATAAAAATCTGAAGGAAAATCATCAAAATTTTCTATCTCTGGAGAAGGAAGCACATTTCTCAAATGCGCCCTATCTTTTAGGGGCTCAGATCCTATTTTTAGGGTTTGTCGCCTCCCAGCCTATCAGTTTGTTAAACGGACTGCTTTTGAGCAAGTTATGGAGGATACAACAAAAACGAAGCGTAAAGCAAGAAATGGCTAAGTCCGGAGGAAAGAGCATCCTTCAAAAAGGCACCTTTGATTTTCACCCCCCAGATGTTCTGGGGAAATGCCTTTGCTTTGTGTATGCAGAATGGTCAGCCCGCAAGGAACCCGAGATCCAACCAAAGTTGGTAATGTAGTTATGAAGGATTTATTTTTCCCTTCGCACGAAATGCAGAAGTCAAAATTTGACCGAGTTCTGTGAAAAGCGCAGCTTTTGAAAAAGGCGCTGGATTTTTGAGCCTTAGATGTCGGGCTTATGGTCGCATTCTCAAGATATCTTTTGATCGGTTTTATCAGCTTTGCAATGCACTTGTCACCGTAACCTGGAGAAGTCAACAACCGAAGAGTTAGAGGATGAACAGAGGTCCCGACAGAGGTTTTAGCTTAAATTTTCATGAATGGCTAAGTCCGAATTCGCTTGAGAGTTCAAAATTGAATTTTCGAAAGAGAGTTGAATGGACGCCTTAACTGGAGTTCTGACTAGTTAGATTAAACGTTTTCTGGGTTGTCATCTTCAGTTCATATATTGGCATGTTGAGTGATCTTTCAGTTCGCATGTCGAGTTAACTAGTTTGCATGTTCAGTTAACTGCTTTGCATGTTGAGTTAACTTGATTGCATGTCCACTTAACTGAAGATTATCAGTGAATGTCAACTGGAGTTCACATGCATGGCGAATTTGGTTGCAATTGTGAAGTTTTTAGTGAAGATGGCGCTTCATTGAGTGTCAACTGAAGTTCTAGAAGGGACGCATGAATGGTGAAGCATAAATTTGTGAAGTATGGCGCATTTGAGTGTTAACTGAACTTATCAAAAGGGTCGCCATATTTAGATTTTATTGATGAAGCATAAATTAGTGAAGCTACGCATTTTAGAAAGAATGTCAACTGAAGTCTTGAAAGGGTTGCTATTTTTAGATTTAAAGCATGAAATTGGCGAATTCTTTTCAACAAAGATTGTCAACTGGAGTTCTCAAAAGGGACGCTTTAGTTCTAAATTGTGAATTTAAAGCAAGTGTGAAGGATGGTGAATTCAATGAAGAATGTCAACTAAAGTCAAAATCGCATGAAGTTGTTAACTGAAGATTGAAAAGGGAAAACCCTAAAGCATGGTGCTTTATTTAGCATATTTTAGTTTCAGTTAACTAAAATGAGGTCCAATTAGAAGCCAAGCGCCATTTTTCAAGCTTTAGTGCTTTATGCGAATTTCAATGATGAAAGCTTATTTATTTCAGCCTTGGCGTCCATTATTTCTTCATTTCAAACTTCGAAGCCTACATTCTTCTTGAGCGAGCAGCAAGCTAAAGGTGCTACAGGTGTCAGAATTCAGCGTTCTTCGTAGCAACGAATTCAGATTGTGCAGAGGAAGAAGATTCCAGACTTTATTTTCACTTTGCATGCAGGTTTCATCAAGTTCCAGAAAAGAGATTGGCGAATTCTTCAGAAGCAGAACAAGCAAAACCTTCTATCTTCTGTCTTATTTCTTCTATTTCTCATCTTAGGTACTTTCTTCGCATGTCAAAGAAAACGGAAAAATATTCAGAATCTGACCATCTGGGTTCGCATATTTCAGCATCAACAGCAAAACCCACGTCTTAGATTTTTTTCAAGAAAATCGCCCCGTAGCCTTCATTCTGAAGCTCTGTGCTTTTTTCCGAGAATTTCTTTGCATGTGGGATAAAATCACATCTTTTTGAAAATCTCATCATTTGGGTTTGTTCAGAATTCCGTTGTGCACAAAACCCATGTTCCAGATTTTCTCAAGAAAAATTGCCCGAGAAGCTCTAAAAACCCTGCAGTTCTCGACTGAAGAATCTTGCATGTCAAGCTAAACGACGTGTTTTCGCAATTTGATTTGTGGATTGTCTTAGAATCCTTTTCTAGAAAAAACCCATGTCTCAGAATTTTTGGTGAAAATTATCCTCCGACAGGCTATTTTTAGCCTCACCAGGAGCCATTTTAGCTTTCCAGAGAAAGTTGTCAGAAGATAGCCGTGTTCACAGTCAACGGGCAAGTTTTTCAGAAGGCGGTTCAACTAGACTGAATTCAAGACCAAATCGGTCTTAATTTAGGTTTTCATCGAGAGCAGTGACAATGAAGCGTTACGCTGCAAAAGGAATAGAGATTACTCCATTTACGGAGCCGCCAAAGTCACTCAGATCCTGCGCCATTATCTTCGTGAAGATGGTACCTACGCTGATCTCGAGGCTGTGCAAACTAAGTTCCAGAAGCATGTTCGTGATATCTTGATGGAGATTTTGGATCACATTTCAGTGATTTCAGCTAGTTTCAAGAAGGCGACTAAAAATGTTAAAGAATGTACGCATACAGTCAAGGAAAGTGACAGAGAATTGAAGAAGCAGATTATTATTTTTGGACAGCGTCAGAGTTCTGGAAGACAGAGTAATTGATGAGTTCTTGGTCGAAGTGTTAGATCGAGATGACATGGAGTGATCTGCCAGTTGGAACCTGCAGTTAATTTCGAGGGTTGAGTCATGAGCAGCAGTTAACTCGACTTTCAGTCTTGAGTTTACTTGCTGACTTAACACATGCTTATCTCATCCTTGGAATTATCATCACAGGAGTTAGGGTTAGGGTTTCCAGTTAACTGAGGTAGTGTCCAGTTAACTTTGCTTTAAATAAGGACGTGCATGCTTGCACATGGTCCATTTTAGGTTATTTGTACCAGTTAACTGATGGTAGCTTTCCAGTTAACTGTATAGTTTACTTCATTAGGGTTTAATAATTAATCTTGCATGCATTTGTGAGACTGTAGTTAACACAAGGTGATTTTAGGGTTCCCTACACCTTGATGTATATAAATAAGAGCTTTTGCTCATTTGTAATGAACTTTTGCTTGAGAGAGAAATATATGTTGCGCCTTCTTGCCCTCAATATTGCTCTTTTGGTATTTGTTCATGTGTCTTCGCTATTACGATTAATTGTTATGCCACATAGGGTTTCATGCAATTGTAATGGTGAATTCTTTTCTGTTTTGTGAATCTTTATCATTTTGATCAAGTGTTATGCCACATAGGGTTTCATGCGATTGGGATGATAAATCTGTTTTGTGAAGTCTTTACTATCTTGATCAAGTGTTATGCCACATAGGGTTTCATAAGATTGGCGTGGTAAATTCTTCCCATAGTTTAGATAAATCTGTTTTGTGAATCTTTTATCATTACGATCAAGTGTTATGCCAGATAGGGTTTCGTGAGATTGTGATGATAAATCTGTTTTATGAGTCTTTACTATTATGATCAAGTGTTATGCCACATAGGGTTTCATAAGATTGTCATGGTAAATTCTCAAATCTGTTTTGTGCCCAATAAACTTGTCTAGATTGAGCTGATAGATGCGCCACCTTGCCTTCAAGTAGAGAATCTAAACTCGTTTATCGTCTGATAGTCAACCCTGCTCCATTTCCTCATGCTCTGTTTTCTTGAGGAAATTGGATAGATTTAAAGTAGATAGCTTAGTTGTAGTTAATGATCTGCGAAACCAGAAAATCCTTAGCTGCAACGTTCTTGGTTTTCTTAACCTTGTGCCTCTTCAGCTGAGAAAAAAAGATAGGACTTAGATTACTTTTCTTTTCCATGCATTCCAGCACAACGAGGGAGCTCCTCCTAATTTGAAGAGCACTCATTCGTGAGTGTACATAGCTGTCTCAGACAAACCTGCACCCGTAGGTGTTAGATTTTACGCCAACACTCATGACGGAGTTTTAATTACACTTCATTGGAGACATTGGAGGTTTGGAGCATCATTGCCTAATCAGATTTGGAGCAGCATTGTGTGGCATTTTGGGAGCATATTGCATTAGGTTTTCTGCCCTAATTTGGAGCACCACCTTGGAGCAGACCTGAGTGTGCACCTTTGGAGGGCGATTTTGCATATTTGGAGCAGCAAACACTAAGTGCTTGCCAAGGAGGAATTCGCCTATCTAGGGTTTATTATTTGAAGATTTTTTTGCATATGTTTGGTATGAACAATCATAGCTTTAGATCTGATTTGTAGAGCAGAAATCTGGGCATATGTTTGGCATGTTTGAGCCCATGAATTCATTGTAAAATAAGTCCAGAATATTCAGTTTTATAGCAGCAGACTTCTTTAATCAGAAATCAAATTTTTTGGACCTATTTTTGGCATTTGGATAGTTGATTTTCATGGTTGCTATCACAGTTGATGTTATCTATATGTTTGGCATAGTTTTATGGATGTTTGGCATATGTCTATTGGATGCCTATAAGTGTCTATCATTCTGAAAATAAAAATCAGAATTTAGTTTAGGGTTTGAGCAGAAACTAAATCGGAAAAGTGCAGAAATATAAATCAGAAATCTAGGGCATAAATCAGAAATTTTAGGGCAGATCCCATTGGGGACATTACAGCCTAACAACATTTGAGTAACAAAACAAATCTAAAGATAAATGATAAAATTATTTGTCACATCTTTTTATCCACATAAAGAAGTACAAGACTCTTCCCAAATCATTGCAGATTACCTCACACTTCTCGGAGAAGTAAATGGGATAGCTTTAGTTTGTCATTGTAAATGGAATATTATCAAGAACTCACATCCTCTCAACATGCACTGATATCAAAGATGCAGAAGAAGAAAACAGAGATAAAATATAAGATAATCCTCGTGGAATGAACAAATAAACCATTAAATTTTTTATTTTTTTTAGATTAAATAAGAGGGTTCTATTAATGGAGCCCTTTCCCAACCATAAAATTATAAGGCATATACTAAAGCTGCACAAGCTGCCTATGCCAGACATAGCATGCAAAATAAGAATTATATTCCATAATAAGAATTTTCTTTTCTAGTATGAGATCTGAATATCACATGCCCTTGGTTTTGTGTTTTAATAGTCTGCTTTCTGTCACTCACTTTAGTCCAACCTTTTGCTAACTCCATCTCATAATCTGAGGATGCAGGCGAAGAAGAGGCAGATTGATTGAAAGAATCTAGAATTGAATCTGGAACTTGAGCACCCATACCCCATTCCTCTTCCTGATTTGAGATGTCAGGCCTTGCTGAATTTTGTATGCTGTAAGGAGTAGGAATCGTCAATATCTATTGCTCCTAATCCAAACTTTTTCCTTTTGGAGGGATGTCATTGGACTGAAAGTTTTTATTTTTTCTTCTCCACCTTACCTGAAACTACAGTTTTTCCCCTATCCTCCATATCCTATTTTTCCATAGCTGCACATTAGAGAAACATGGTGGCAAGGGACGAGGTGTAATCTTCTTTACTGCAGCATCTGCCTGAATTGTTGATGGATCATTTGCAGCTGGTCTCTCTAAATAGTATGATGAGGAATTATCAGTTTCAACAGAGGAAGGAGGAGCCACTCTTTTAGCTAACAAATGTGAATAGTTTGCTCCTTTCCACAATGTTGCTGGTTTGGTTGAGAGAGACTTTGCATCTTTTCACTCAGAAGCTATATGCCCAACCTGAAAATATTTTCTACAATGAAAAGACACATTCTCATAGTCCAGTATTTTCTTCTATATCCTTTCCTCCACCTTAAGCCAAATTTCATCTATAAGACCTTTAGATAAATCCAACTCAACCTGAATCCTGGCAGAGGTAGAGTGAGCAAGAGCATCCACTTTTGGGGCCAAAGCATAAAATCTACTTTAATGTATTCTCTATACCTTGAAAACATGAATCTATCTACAATTGCAATGGAAGATTGGGCAGACAAACCCAGGTAGGCATAACAGAAAATAAATTTTTTAATGGATCGAAGCCTGGAAACCAAGGCATTACCAGTAAAACATGCTTCTTCCAGTTCCATGGTCCTTTTTCTAAAATAGAAGCTATATCTTCTATGTATTCACAAAGAAGCACTAAGAAATCTTGAGTGCATTGGCATATCTATATTTCTATTGAACGTTTTAATTTGGGATTCAAAATATCTAAATCCAGGCATGCAGATTTGCTAGACTTGGCCAAAAAGTACTGAACTTACATAATAGGCCACATTTGGAGAGTTTCTCTTTCTTATACAACACCTTTATGCCCAAGGAAAGAATTGTTGGAAATGTTGTCATTGATGTCAAAGCGAATGATCAAGATATTGTCATTGATGTCAAAGTGTATTAGCAAGATTATTGGTTTAATTTTCACTGATGTCAAAGAGAATGAACAAGACTATTGTCAGTGATGTCAAAGGCAAAAGATCAGAAGACGATAATAGGAAATATCTCGGAGGTGATTTGGAACACACTAATTAAGAATACATCATTTAGTGAAGAGGTGTGATTTGTATCCAAAGATTTTAAATGGTTAATAAAGTTTGTGTCTCTCTGTTAAGAGATGTCTCCCTTCATTGAGGCAAGAAGATATAAAAAGAGAAATAATTGTGGAAAGAAGTGTGGAGAACAAGAAGATACATTATACAAGCACAAGCAGATTTGAAGGAAGAAAATAATAAAAAGATCATTCAAAGGCAGCCATTAAGGAGAAATAAAAATAAGAAAGAAAAAGTGTTCAAAGGAAACAATTAGTCTTAACAAAAAGACACATCCTTTTAAAGAGTTATCTCTTTTCAAAGAGATGGAACTCTTCATTGAGATGTAAAGATATAAATAGAGTTTATGGAAAATAAGAAAGAAATGTGTGTGGAATAGAAAGGAAGATCTATTAGTCAAGAGAGAAGTGTGTGTGAGATGTGAGAAGATTAAATAAGAAGAGTAGAAAAGAGAAGTGTGTGTAAAGATAAAGAAATTAATTAATTAAATAACGATTAGTTTTAACCAAGCGTCACAAGGGTATGGTGAAGGGTTGTGTCTCATGATGAGACAAGATATATAAGAGAAGTCATTCCATGAGATGAAGTGTGTTTGAATGTTTTATCATTCAAGAGTGAGTGAGGAATAAAAGGGAGGAGGTTTTATCATTCAAAGAAGAAGTGTATGAAATTATATTATGTAGCATGAAGTAAATAAGAGGAATATAGAAGAATGAAGTGAACGAATATTAATTGAAGATTTGGTTATAAATAGTCAAGGGACATGTTGAAGAGCTATGACCATTAAAGAAATAATATATATATGAATAGGCATATCTATTCTAAGAGATGCATCATTTCACTAGGTTATGAATATATAAAAGATAATTGCAAGTAGAAGTGAGAAGTGTGGAATGTGAAGATAAATAACAGGAAGGTGTGTGAGGAATAAAAGTTTATATCAGAATAACACCTGCAGGTCAGCAAATGAGAAGATAAAAAGAAGATCATTAAAGAAAGGTTGAAGACAGATTTGTAAGAAGGATTCATGGCAAATTTGTAAGAAGAGTTTATGGCAGACTTACAAGAAGAATATATGCAGATGTAAAAGAGATGTATATGCAGATATAATTGAGGAGGAAAATATAAAAGGAGATCATTAAAGGCTATTTATAAAGAAGATTTATTCTCAAGAAGACAATATTTTATTGAAGAGGTTGGTGCCTCATATTGGAGAGGTTGGTGCGTACAAATTCTACAAGTGGGCATTGGTGTCTCCAGTGGGTTGGTGCTCACAAATTGAATTTGAGGAGATTGATGTCTCTTGTAGGTTGGTGCCTACAAAGATTGTAAAAGAGATTTATATAAAAACATTATTTTGCCGTGGTTTTCTCCCGTAAGGGTTTCCATGTAAATCTGTGTTCTTGCATTCTTAATTGTCAAGATCTTGAATGGTTATTATTGCAATGATTGATTAAGTTTAAATTGGTAAAATTTTGTATTGTACTGATTCACCTCCCCCCCCCCTCTCAGTATAATCGTGTGCTCATCAAGAATAAGATACTCTCTTGAACAAGGAATAACATGCTTGTACTTCATATGAGAATCCTAAGATTCCCTTGCTGCAAACCTGCATCTTTCATATCAGCCTCAGCATCAAGAATAAGCGTTGCCTTAAATAGGTTCTCACTTCCCAAGCAGGATAAACCTCTATCAGTTTGAATATTCACTTTTGGGTCTTGTTTGCAATGCATTACAAGAGCCACTAAAACCTTGGGAGCTACCAAAGGGGCCCAGATCGGAGTGGGCCATTGAATATGGGTCAACTCCATATTTTAATGCATCTCCTGCTTTTCCTGACGCCCTCAGATTTGAAACCAGACGTGCCACCACCCCATTGACCTCATTAGGGTTTGCCAAAGAATGCATGAGATAAACCGTTTTGAAAAATTTCCTAGTACGTAGTAAAAAACATTTGTTCAATTGCATTTTGTCCCAAGGAAATCAAACAAATTAAGAATAATTAGCTGGCTTGAGATGTAAGAGATGTTACAGCTCAACACAGAGACATTGTATTTAAATAATTCACCAATTACAGATTTATCTCATGAAAAAACTACCTTATTTATTATTAAGGAAGCTTTTGAATTTAAGTAGTAGAAACGTGACTTAAAAGTTTCAAGAGGCCTGCAGCTGAAGTGTACTCAAAAGGGTTAAGGGTTCCTACAAGGATGGGTTTTAGCCAGGTTTTAGAGTTGAAGGTCTTTCCTTTTAGCAATTGTTTATTCTAATCCTCTCTATTTCTTTATATCATGTCAGGCCTATTCTTCTAGTCTTCCATTTAATGATTGCATCTTTTGTCTCTCGATTTCTGTAAAATTTAAATCAAGAATCTCTTGAATTTTAGTTTATGTATTTGATGCAATAATTTTTCCTCAATATGTGAGCATTGCAAATATGCAATAAATTTCTTCATTGTTTACCTTATCTAAGGTAGAGGATAAATTACGTATAAATTACACATCATTTTTGCTGTATTTTGAGGGAAGAGCAATAGCTTCACCTAGAGATTTTGTTCAGCTTGTTTTTGACACATAAATCTTGGATTTCTCTGAGTGCTACATGCTTCTAAGCTGGGACTGTGATGATTCTGCAGAATATTGTTCATGGTGATATCAAGCCAGAAAACCTTTTGGTTACTAGCAATGGAAGAGTGAAAATTTGTGATTTTAGTGTCAGTAGGATGTTCAAGGTAAGAATTCCATTGTTAAGTGTACCATACCATTTTTTAATGAGTATTTCCAACTTAATCACTAGCAATGATCTGATAGAATGCTTATAAACGAGGGATATTTGTGAAATGTTAGTGTCCACAACTGGGGTGGCATGTTTTGTAGATGCTAATTTTAGATGATGTTCTCAGGGAAGCAATGATGAGCTTCGGAGGTCTCCTGGAACTCCTGTTTTTACTGCACCAGAATGTTGCTTAGGTAGAATTCCACAAACTTGTTTATTACATAGTTTGTGTTTGAGGGTTCAGGAAAAACAACGTATGGTTTTGATCTGAAGGTGAACTTGGATTCTTTTACATGGGGAGCAGACTGATATTTGCTGGCCTAAAGTTATTTCAATTCAATGCAATTAGAGCTTGCATTATACGCAGCCTGTTTAATTCGCATGTGTCCTATCCTGCTTTTTGCAGATTTATAGTCAAGATTCTTTATGTAGATGTTTGCCTTTCTTCTTGTCCTGTAAATGAAAGTGAGAAAAAGAGGATGGAAGAAGAGGTGAAAGAAGAGAAATGATCATAAGTTGTTTGGTTTTGTATTTTTGCCAACTAAACCTGGTGCCTGTTGTCTTTTCTGTACAGATGTGACATATCATGGTAAAAGGGCTGATGTGTGGGCTTTGGGTGTGACACTTTATTGCGTGGTTTTGGGTCATTATCCATTTATTGGTAATACTCTTCAGGATATATATGACAAGGTAAATAAACAATAAATCACATCGAAAATAAGAGAAACGATGAAGAGGAGGAATTACTTACATTTTTGTCTATTAATGGTTGTAGATTGTTCATGATCCATTGCACCTGCCAGAGGACATGAATCCAGAGCTTGCAAACTTGCTTGAAGGGCTTCTTTGCAAAGGTAAGTAAAGTTCGGATTTTCAGGAAGTCATAACTAAGAGCTAATTGTCTAATCATTTTGAAATTCAATATATTTGTGATTCATTATATTTGAAAATCACAGATCCGAGCCAAAGGATGAAATTGGATGCTGCTGCAAGGCATCCATGGGTTGTGAAGGTTAATGGGTCAACCCTGCCAGATTGAGGAATAATGTTCTAGCATTCTGGTCATTGCAATATGCTACAGCTTCCTCTCAGAGTCTAAAGCATTTTAGCAAGGATAATACGTACACTTATTTATGGCTGCTTAGTCATGGAGGAAATGCTTAGTTTTCTCAGAAGTTTGGTCTTTTGATCATGACATTATTGAGCTGTCCTTTTGACACATTTCCACTTGTCTGGTTCCTCAATTTTCTGTATTTGGAGACATGCATTGGTAGCACTAAAAGTGAGTACTGATGCAATCTAGTTGCCAAAACAACTTCCATATGAAGGCACTGAAGGACCCATTGCTACCACACCCTGCCCTTTTGAGCCTAAACATGCAACCAAGTATATATTAAATTATTAAGGAAGGTTGTTCAAATTGAAAGCAATGAGGTATGGAGAGCCAGGAGCATGGATTTTGGTCCTAGTGACAACATTGTAGATTCTATTGTGTAGCTTGTGGTATAAGATATCATAAACAGAAGTTTACAGTGGCCATTGATGCCATTCGGGCTAGAAATGAAACTATATTTCAAATTGGAAGCCCCTGTTATAGCGAGGTATCTGGTCAAGGCTTGTTTTAGTGGTTTCTGCATGTTATTTTTGTGTTTTGGGTAAGCTTTTTAATTGTTTTTGCACAAGTGGTTTTGGTGTCAGGGTAATGACTGTTAATCCCAGACTTGAAATTGTTACCTGACTTCATGCTGTTCAATTCGAGGATCTGAGGCTGACTTTGATCATTTTACAGTGGATGCTTATATTGACTGGATGATGGACTGGAAGGTGTTACAAGGGCAGAATAAGATGTAAGTTGTTTGTTTCTTCTTGCTACAGATGGCTTATGTTTCAAAGCCATATTTCAGTTCAATATTAGCAAGAACGGTTACCCTTGCTATGGTTAGGTACTTTATTCGCTCTTTGAGTTTTGTTGATTTGGTAGTGTTATTATGGAAATTTGCAATGTCTGTCTTCCCTGAAATCCTTATTGTGGATTGTAATTGCATCCAATTTAGCAAGCCCAGTAAAGAACTTGTATGTTCGTAGATTGCCATACTAGAGGATGCTGGATTTTTTCTGGTCATCGTACAAAGTTAATTGTAATGGTGAGTTTGGAAAACTGAAAAGTGGAACCCATGTGTACAGAACATGTATTCATGATGTATCAATAATTTAACTAATTTTCCACTTCTTTAGTTAAATGATAGTTTTTAAAGCCTGTATTTGTTGGACGTTTGAGGATCTCTGCAAACCAATGTTCTGCAGTTGTAAGTGTACTGTGTAAAATTTCCTTTTGAAAACTTAAAAAAAAATCAGTCCAGAAGAAAATAAAATAGCTGTAGAATTGGTCATAGTTATCAGGAAACTCCAGTACATGAACAAGGTCCGTGTCCCCTTCCCCATGCCTGCAATTTTTGGTGACTACACACACACACACATAGAACTGTATTCTTGTTCATTTACTTATGTCTCCTAATTTAATAGTGTCCCTGCCCCCATACCATTACCTGCACCCCCACCTCTCCAGGTAACTATGGAATTAGTATATACAATTGAATATGAACAAAATGAATAACATCATTATAGCTCAATTTTCTCCCTGGAAACCATTGTTCAGCCCCGGGTGTATGTTAGAAAGGCTAAATTAACACTAATCAAATAAAATTATATAAATCTATCAAAGGCCAAATCTTTCACAAACACAAAATGCCATTATAAATCACTGGATGGCCACCTAAATTTAGTCATGAATATGTACAAACTTCACTTCTGCTCATACACAAGACTCCTCGTTTATTTTGACTGTGCAGCAAAGGTTTCTAAAATGTGGGTGTGTGACGTTTTTAGGTGATTGTATGTTATGGTCTAGCTCATATGTATAAAAGTAGCATGAAAGATCAGAGTTCACTGAGAGTGGTCTGAAGTAAAAGAAATCTCTATCTCATCATTTATAGCAAAATAAAGAAACCAATCGCTGACTATATTTTTTGATTTGTAATATAAAATCCAAGTTTAATTTTGATCTGAAATTCATATGGAAGATGTTTATATTGTGGAAGATTTCAAATGAAACCTACTTTTTAAAACAAAAAATTCCCGTTTTCCTCCCTTTATACTTGATCTTATAGTTGCCGGGATTCTCCATTATGGGAACATAGACAACATACTAGTCCTCATACCCAAAATTTCCGGTGAATCATTTACATATAAAATAGTCGTCTCCTTATTCATTTAACTCACATACCCTAATTTGATTGGTGTCCCCGTCCCCATACCAGTACCAGTACCTTGTGTCTCCCGGTAACTACCATGATTCTTGAGGAATAATATAATGGTTTCAAAAATTATGCATGAGATTCACAAATAGGCGTTGGAGTTTAAGATGACTAAAGAAGGTATAATAGGAGGGCAAAAACCAAAATTTTGACTTAATATTTCATTTAAATTTTCTACGTGATCATAATTCTGACTCAATGTGACAAATTACCATGAGGCTGCTTGGCTACCATTAGACTTGAGCTTGGCATAGGGTTCATCTTAGGGATTGGGCCAAAATTCTTGCAAAGTTTACCTAAATATGGCATGCTTGGAAATGTTGTTCAATATTTGAAAAGATAAATTATGCTCTTTTTTGGCTGTTTTGTTGACGTTCATTTTTTCATGTAGTCCAAGTCTGATTTGTTCCAATGTTTTGTTGTTGATCCAAGTGCAAGCTAATAAAGTTGTACTTGAAGTTGTTCATCTATAATTGCTTCTTGACCACTAGGGTAATGCATCATGAATAGTTGCCAAAGTTTTGTTGACCTGTTCTTCCAACACGAGTCAATCATGTCTTGTGGGTGTTTATGTGGACATAATCATAATGCTCGTGGTCATGACTCATGATTCTCATGCATCTCAACCACCTCAACGTAGAGCTTGGGTCGTAGTGCTCACGGTTGGTCCCAACAGTTTCATCCCCCTTTAGTTTCATCTCAACATCATTGCAAAGGTGCTTCTAGTGGGTGGGACGATGGCAAGTTTCTTTGCCTAATTTTTCGTTATTTCTCTTATAGGAATGATACTTCAATGCTTGATTATGAACATGTTAATGATGAAGGTACACCTACATGTTGGGAGCCTATCCCTAATAGTTGAAGCATATTGTATGATTGTGATGTCTCCTCTCACAATTGGTTCCATACGTTTTGCTAATTAGTGGCTTTACCACTTTTTTTTGTTCTCTTTGAAATATGGGGGTGACTTTTTCCACCTACCTTTTTAAACTTAATATGGTGTATTTTTATCTTTAAATAAATTAATATTAGTGACACAACTCGTCAAAAAATAAAAATCTAATACATTATTACACTTAAAGCATTTGATGCATGGAATTTTCTACCTTATTGAAAGAACAAACTTTATGTTCCTAGATGGCTTATGGACGAGCTTTGGTTACCCCGCCTGGCCCAAGCAATGGTAACATTCACAAAAATGGCAGAGTTTCTTGTCAAGACCAAGGCCCCCATTGGGATTATCGACTTGTAGATTGTCCGGCCCGCTATCGTCAATCTCAAGGACCCCAGAGGAATCATTGCTCGTGTCAGGCTTAGTTTTTTCACGACTTCCATGAAAACCCCCATTTTGAGCATTACCATCATACCCGTTATTGGCAAGACCATGGGGCCTACTGGGAATGCCCTTTGAACCGGAAAGACCATGGGGCCTACTAGGAACGTCGTTTGGACTGCCATAGAGCAAATTTTCCACCCATGACTCCTCGCAAAAGGCCCTCGTCCTACTAAACAAAGAACCTAAGTCATGTGAAGCAAGATGTTTTTGACATATGTGGATTGGACTCCCCGACCCAAAAGGCAGAGAGAAAATCTTTATGGACATGCATTATTTCAAACCTGTGAGTCCCAACTACGCCCAACAACATCCCTGTTAAGTTTTTCCTACCTAAATATCTTACTCGGACAAATGGAGTGACCTTCGAACCAAAACCCCAGACAACAAAGGAGTCAACTCCCCAAGAAGAGAAAGCGAACTAGGGAAAGGGTATGCCAACAACACTATAGGAGGAAAGGAACCCACCAACGAAAGGCTCGAAGCGCACAAGAAGGAAGAGAACGCGGGCAAGGAAAAAGAAGAAGCGACAAAGAAAGCAAGAGTACAACAGACAATGGCGGCGAAAACCTCTACCTGCACCTCAAGCTAATGAAGTTCTTAACATCACTTTCTCCAAAAGCACGCTTGAACCACAAATTCAAGACCTCTGGGAGAAAGCTCTGATATGTAAGTTTTGGAACTTCTGCCTTGAAATTAACATTTTAAGAACTTTGATTCTAGATGAATGGGTAGGAGCTAATAAAGTATTTTATCTTGAGAAAGGACTGGGATTTTTTGTTGTTATTTTTGACTCAAAATCCCATAGAGATGAGATACACAAAGATAAATCCTGGATCCTTGATGGGTTAGGTTTGTTCACTCAATCCTGGATACCAAACTTTAATCCCCAAACTTCAGTGGTGCACTTTGTCCCCTTCTAGATTCAACTTAACTTTGCCATTGGAATACAGAAGGAGAAATAGTGGAAACCCTAGCTAACCAGATAAGAATTTTCTTGAAATTGGATAAAGTTTTCTTGAAGAACTTGGAGAAACCACAATTAGGGTATGTGTCCTGTTGGACACTACTAAAAAATTTCCTAAGGAAATCCACATTAAATCCAAATATGGGGTTTGGATCCAAAAGCTATTAATTGAAACTCAAGGGAAGGTGTGCTCAAAGTGCCATAATGAAGAGTGCCCCATGACTGCTTGCGAAGAACCAAAAAATCAAGAGGCACGAAGCTCAACCCTTGAGACCCTTTTGGATTACTTGGCTCTTAACAAAGATTTGGTTAGTAAGTTGGGAGAGAAGAGGTTTGATGAGACCTCCAACATTGTAATGGATAAACCCTAGCTAACTAGATAGGAATTTTCTTGAAACTGGATAAAGTTTTCTTGAAGAACTTAGAGAAACCACAGTTAGGGTCTATGCCCTGTTGGACACTACTAAAAATTTTCCTAAGGAAATCCACATTAAATCCAAATATGGGGTTTGGATTCAAAAGCTATTAATTGAAACTCAAGGGAAGGTGTGCTCAAAGTGCCATAATGAAGAGCACCCCACGACTGCTTGCTAAGAACCAGAAAATCAAGAGGCACAGAGCTCGACCCTTGAGACCCTTTTGGATTCCCTGGCTCTTAACAAAGATTTGGTTAGTAAGTCGAGGGAGAAGAGGTTTGATGAGACCTCCAACATTGTAATAGTGGAAACCCTAGCTAACCAGATAGGAATTTTCTTGATACTAGATAAAGTTTTCTTGAAGAACCCAAAAAAACCACAGTTAGGGTTTGTGTCCTCTTGGACACTACTAAAAATTTTCCTAAGGAAATCCACATTAAATCCAAATATGGGGTTTGGATTCAAAAGTTTTTAATTTAAACTCAAGGGAAGGTGTGCTCAAAGTGCCATAATGAAGAGCACCCCACAATTGCTTGCTAAGAACTAGAAAATCAAGAGGCGCGAAGCTCAACCCTTAAGACCCTTTTGGATTACTTGGCTCTTAACAAAGATCTGGTTAGTAAGTCAGGGGAGAGGAGGTTTGATGAGACCTCCAGCATTGTAATGGATAAAGAGGCTGTGTGAATGTTCTCAATGCTTAAGTCCTGGTTTTCTATTGGGATACAATTTCCAAATTTGTTGAGCAAGCTGGCAAACACAACTGTAAACCAACCGCTTTTGCCTCATGCATTTAAACTTGCATGCCATGTGCAGCCTATTAAGTCAACACATATCTGTGAGAAAGGAGATAAGCAAGACTTCCAACTTGTCTTGGGCCAACAGATTTTGAAGCAACCCCTAATCTGCTCGCAACATACTGTAAAAGACCCTCCTCTCACTCTTCAACAACTGGAAAAGATCATTAAAGCCTTGATGTTTGATGAGAAGTCTTTCAAAAAGATTGGGGATGTAGATATGGTTAAAGAATTCACCCCAAATGTACCACTAGAAGCACCAGAGGCCCAACGGGAACCAAATCTCTTGGAGCTTCTAAGCTTCAAACATCTGCTAGAGGAAGAAAACTTGGAAACCCTAGTAGACAAGATCCTGGCCCAAGAGGGCTCTAAACTGATTAATGAAATATCAGAGGAAGTGGAGAGGGAAATGGAAGCTAATGAACATCAACATACACCTTGCAAGCAACTATTTGAAAGCCAGAATGCAGGAGGGGATACCCCAAATGAAATATTAGAAGGGATGCAATTTTTTGACTATTCTCAAACCTTGTCAATCTCACAAACCTCGAGCAACGAAGGAGAAATTAAAGTCATTGGGAAAGAGAGGTCGGAAGTCCCGTCTAACCAAATTATAAGAAGAAATAGAAGCTGGATTGCAAACCACTCTGGATAAAAAAATTGATAGCCAACAAGTGCTCGAGGAGAGCATGTTGCTCTCCTCATATGCAATGAAAATCCTGTCTTGGAACATTAGGGGCATAATTCTCCCTGACAAGAGAGGTCACATCAAGCACCGACTAGATGCTTGTGGAGCTGATGTCATAATTCTGCAAGAATCTAAATTGTCTGAAGATCTCTTTAACTCCTCCCTCCATAAATGGACTAAATGGAAATCAAGTCAGTCTCCAACACAAGGGGCCTTAGGGGGTCTTATCACTCCATGGAACCCAAAAACAGTATCAATTGAATCTGAGATCAATGAGAAGAATTGACAGCTTATGAAGGTTACACATTTTGACCTAAAGTTTTGGTTAATCAATACCTATGCCCCAACATCTACAACTGACAAGAAACAACTATGGGAAGTCCTTACCCATGTTCTCGATAGCATAAGAGAAGAAAAGGTAGTGTTGGTAGGCGACTTCAATGCTACTATCTCACTGTAAGAAAAGAAAGGTGGGATCTTCCCACCAAACAAAGCACTGGAGGATTTCAGATCCTTCATACAAGACAATGCTTTAAAGGACATATTGCCTAAAGCTGGACAATACACATGGACAAATGACAGGAAGGACTTCCTGCAAATAGTTGAACGTTTAGATAGATTCCTGGTCACGCCAAACTGGTTTGGGAGAAAAATCAACTTCATGTCAGAGGTTCTACCTCTCACAGGTTCTGACCATTTTGCCATATCTCTCAACATAACCAGTTGATAACCAGCCATCCTTCAAGTATAAACCATCTTTTAAATTTGAAAGGATGTGGCTTAGACACCCTCAATTCATGCAGCTCCTTCGACAGTGGTGGACAAATGCTCCTTTCATCAAGGGCTCAAAAATGTTCCAATTGTGTAAAAAACTGATGTATGTGAAGCAACAAATTATCCTCTGGAACGTCCATGTTTTCAAAAACTTTTTTAAACAGAAGGACAATGTCTTCCAACAGCTAACACAGGTGAATGAGCATATTATTTTGCAAGGTCTAGACGAAGCAACTTATGAGCAACGAAAGAAACTACAATTGGAATGGGCAGAATTAACTAAACGAGAGGAAATATATTGGAGACAGAAGTCTCGAAAATTATGGTTAAAATATGGGGACCACAATACTAAGTTTTTTCACATATCAGCCCAAACCAAGAGAGCCAACAACACCATCTTCTCAATTTCAGATAGCACAACAGGTTCAATGCTGATCAAAGAAGAACAAATAAAAAATGAAGGGGTGAAATTTTTCTCTGAACTCTTATTTGCCCCCACATATAAGTCATCCTCGGTAGATAGAGATGGGGAAGATCTCTTGGAGGCAATCCCAAAACTCATTGAAGACCAGGACAATGAGTACCTAATGAAACCTTTCACCTTGGAGGAAGTAAAATCAGGAGTCTTCTCATTACCCCCGGACAAGGCCCCAGGCCCAGACGGCTTCACAACACTCTTTTTTCAGAAAGGTTGGTACTTTATTGGATTTGATCTACTGATGGCAATGGAGGAATCTAGGAGAATAGGTACAATGCTCAAGCAATTCAATACCACCCACATAACAATTATCCCCAAAGTGAAGGAGCCCAAAACTTTTGTTGATTTTAGACCAATCTCATTATGCAATACAATCTACAAGCTTTTCACCAAAGCCATTTATCTCAAACTAAAGCCCTTCATAAGCAAAATCATAACCCTAGAACAAAGGGGATTTGTCCCAGGTAGGGAAATAGTAGAGGGAGCCTTGGTAGCTCATGAAATCCTACATTCTATCAAAGCAAATAAACTGTCGGCCTTCATCACAAAATTAGATATGACGAAAGTATACGGCAAAGTGGATTGGTCTTTTTTGTTACAATTATTGAAGAAATTAGGATTTGGAAGCAAATGGTGCAAGTTGGTGCAAGTGGATCATGTCTTGTTTGTCAGGAGCAAAATTCTTCGTCATCATAAACGGATCATCGACATGTTTCTTTTCTGGTGCAGGGGCACCCACAATGCTTTCATGCCTCCAAGGGGTCAAAAGTTGGCATTTTGTTTTGTTTTGATGTGTTTCATGTAATAAGGTCTTATTGGGCCATTTCATGTGTATTGGAGTCAGTTTGAGTCATTATGGAGTCTCTAGGTGCAAGGTTAAGTAAAAATGCAAATGTTGTCAACATTGTCAAACAATTTTTCAACTTTTTTCAAACAAATGTGTAATTGAGGATTTGTTAACTCTTTAACCTCAAATATGGTTGGAAGTAGTTGGAATATGATTGTAAATGTTTTAAAAAGCCTTGTATGGTTGAAGAGAAGGGTTGGTTGATGGTGTTTGGAGGTTGAAGCAAATAAAACAATTATGTTTCTGCATTTTCTTGAAAATTGTTTTGCTGCTAACTTGCAAGGTACAAACTATACGACCTCCATTTCGACCTAAAACCAATTGGAGAAGTTGGTAGATAGAATAACCTTTCCAATGCTTTTTGTTTGAACAATTTTCATTGAGTTTGGTGAGAGTTATCACGTTTTTAGTGACTGCAGGTCGACAACCTGCCTAAGGTTTCTAGTGGGCATATTTTTGCAATAACTCTCTTTTCCCATGGTGAAAAACTCTAAAAATTGGTAGGAATTTTTTTTTTCATGTTATCTACAACCCTTCCAAAGGGGAGTGCCTAATTATTTGATTTGCACACATTATTCTTCACCAGTCTGCTTTCACAATTCCTCTTAATAGTAAAAAAAAACCCCTTGGTTAAATATGGGTTGAGAAAATCTACACATTGTTTGTTTAGGGAAAAGTTGGAAATCATTGTGTCATGCCATTAAGAGGTTTTACATTCTTGAGAATCCACAAATCAAGTTTCTTTTTTTTGGTGTCAATTCCTTGCATAAACCTAGATGTTGTCAAGCCTAAGTGACCAATTAGGCCTAGTCAAAAGGAGGACAGTCAAATTTTGAGGCCTTCTATACAAAGTAACCTTACTTGATTTTGAGATATGTTAAATAATGGTCAAATGGGTATCTGAAACAAGTTTGCTTTCTTGGAGATTAGTTCTGGTTGAGAAGTTATGCCAAAAAATGTCTTTTTCAAAGGCTACAAGGGAAAACAAGGGTTTGTGAGGGAAAACCAACATTTTGATGAACAAAGGGATTTGTAAGCACTTGTCTAAGGTTGTTTTGAGTTTGATTACCCCTGCTCTGCATCATTTTTCTCCACACAGGGAGTGTGGCAAGGTGACCCACTTTCACCTTTTCTTTTTATTCTAATGGGAAAAGCTCTTAGCAAGTTGATCAACAAGATGCACACCCAAGGGCTTTGGAAAGGTGTAGTAATTCCGAACACTCATATCTTAGTCACTCATTTGCTTTTCATGGATGACACCCTTTTATTTGGTTACTCATTGTCTCGCTAAAAATGTATAGTTGGACATTTTTACGCTCATTTGAGTCTCTCTTATGGACTTTGGCTTGATTTTGTCTACATTTAATGTTGTAATGTGGTCAACACATTTACATTAGGTCTTGGACCCTTGAGAATCATTAAGAATTCTAGGATGTCTTGTAAAAGTGTTGTGAAGTGTTGTAACCCACTTTCACACTTTTCTAGGACCCTTTTATTATAATTCACTTAATAACCTCTTTTTATCACTTTCCAAGTCTTATTTCAAAGTGTTGTAAAGAATTGTAACAAACTCTCACACTTTTCTAGGCTTGTCATTACTAATTCAACCATTTTTTATGTTTAAATGATCCCTTAATGCACTTTCTGACCATATTTAAGTGTATTTTTGAGAATATTCCTGTTAAACCTTATTAAATACACTTTAATCCCCAGCACCCAGTAAAATTGCCCTGGTGGGACCAAGTCACCACATGGGGCGACTTAGTCCCATTGGGCACAAAAATAAAAATAATTTTAATTTTCTGGCGGGATTTTATTCTCTTGACCTTAAGGTCAGCCTGTGATGTGTTATTTTTGAGAAATATTAGAAAATCAAGTATAAATAAAGGGTTTTCCCCTCATTTTTCATCTCCTACAATCTTGTAATTTCCATTTCATTATTCAAGCAATTACCAAGCAAGCACTTTCAAGCATCCATTAGAGCATCGTGTTGCATATCTTCATATTTCAATATCAAGGGTTTGGTGAGTTTGTGACATTGCATGTTATTTGTTCATCATTCTCTCTTTATTTCATTTCATTATCTAGGGTTTGATTACCAAATGGGGGTTTGACTAAGGCAAACCCCTATTCTCTAACCCTTAACCCTTTTCCCCCCCTTTGCATGTGTGTATTTGCAGGTCTTGTATGCAGATTTGTCAAAAAGCAAGGTGTTAAAAAGTGGTCAACAATCCATCAAAGTAATCAAGTCAACAAAGCCCTAATTGAAGCTTGAGACCTCTTCAGTTCAAACACAACGGTCACAAACCAAAGCTGACTTATTCATTCTAGATTCAAAATGTCTGCCACCGGCTGAATAGTCCTCTAATCATTAGGCCCCGAAAAGTGAGTTTCCAGCTCGATACCCATTTGCACCCTATCTTGGCTGCATCTCCTCAAATGATCTAAGCTTCCAACACCATGGTGTCCTTATTGGCTTCAACATCAAAACCTGGCAGATTCCCAAAAGCTCTCTCCTCAAGACGATTAAATCTGTGCACCTTTGCGGGGCCTTTGTTTAATTACATATTACTGGTATTCTTACGCAGGTTTACAGCATACCAATCGTATGTTTACTTCAACAACTTGCATATATCTTATACTTGTATTATTAACTCATTTATTTTATCACTATTGTATTTTGCATCATATTTAGACATACTTCATAAATCCTTGCATTGATTTGGAGGTAGACATTGTCCATTAGCCCATCTTTCCTTTTAGGTGAAAACCAGAAGTAAGAGTTCTCAAAGCAAAATCTTTAATTATTTTGGTAACTCACTTTGAAATATTTTATGATTTTCAAGAGTATCCTAGATTACTCTCACAGATCAATATTGCATTAGGCTTTTGTATATGAATTTGCACCTTTAGGGTTTTGGGGCAAAAATTGCATTAGTGAAAAAGCTCATATAGTTTCGCCTTCTTGCACTGTATTTCATTGGAAACAAAATTGCATTTTCACAATTTGTAGTCAAGATTCGAATCAAAACATCAAATTGCATTTAAAATTTCTAAAACATTGTGTAATCAATACTAGGACTAATTTTGACTAGCGACTGAACTCCTTTTGCACATTTTGCACTGTAATTTCTAGTATTTTTTGCACATTTTCTACATTTCTATTTTTTGTTATTGCATTACTGTTACAGTTTCCAAAATTGTAGTTATCATCTTTTTCTTTCTCTTAGTTTACATTGCATTTCAATCCACCCCAGATTTAGAAACCCGCAGGCTGAGTGTTTGTGCCCAGTCATAATACTCAGTGAGAAGCAGAAGCTTGAGACTCATGTTATCCCACAATAATACACACGTTGTGGATCTTTGATTGTCTAAAGCTTCCACTCCTAGTATTGCAACTAGTACACTAGGCATGGACACTACCTTGAGCAACTCTTTGTCTTCCAATAACATGCAAGTTGACACATCAAACGATCACATTCCGCAAGACAAAGTCATTAACATTCATGAGGACTTAACACATCTCCAACATTCACTGTGTCTTGAAAACATTTCAACCACTGCAATTCCTGCTATCGAAAACATCCATTGCATGCTTGAATGGGATGAAGGCCTAAACGTTATGAAACAAATTGCTGAAATATACAACAAACATGCTCCTTCCACATCTAGTACATCCCAACCAATGAACATTGTGGTTAACCAAGGAGGACCTAACACTCCTCCCTCCATAGTGGCATCCATACCTACCTATACCACTCCTCAAGTCACCACCACAGTGCAACAAGTTAGTAATGTGATTCCTTCCTCGACTATTCCTGCTAGCATTCCTAATTCTTATGTGGCATCGCATGTTCTCTCCTCTTCCACCATACCATCTATAAGCATTCCATTCACTTGCCCTACCACTACATATACTCCATCACCACTTTCCCTTAAACCTCATAGCACTTACACTGACCCTCTCATAACACAACTTTTTCAAACCATCTCCTCCATGCAAAAGCAAATATCCACCATCAACCAAAACCAGAAGGGACCACCCACCTATTATGTCTGAAGCAACGCACTATCCTTGGAAATCTGCTAACACCGATGCCACAAGGAATAAAGATGCCTGGATTTGAGAAGTATAGAGGGAAGGGTGATCCTTCTAACCATGTTAATGCTTACACCGCCTTATGTAGTGACTTTGTCTTTGACAATAAACTGTTTCCTAGGACTTTAAAAGACACTGCCTTAGAATGGTTTTCATCCTTACCAAACAACTCAATTCATTCATTCAATGAACTAGTTGATGCATTTATAAATCATTTCCAAGTGCATATGACTCCAAAGAAGACCATGGCCAATTTAATGAGATGCAAACAACATGAAGAGGAAAAGATAACTGATTTTATCTCACGATACCAATCTCTTTACTCTCAAATCGATGTCAAGATTCTTGATCCACATCTTCAAAATATGTTTATAAAAAACTTACAAACTAAACTCACAATGATGAAATTTTTCTCCTTTATGCACTTGTGTACTGCCCTTTGCGATTATCATAATTCGGTTAGTAGTCGTGATGCAAAGTCCTCTTCTAGCCGAGTTGAGGAATTTGAACATGCCAATCCAAACAATACACAACCATTTAGAAAACAAAACAAAGGGATTTTATAGTTCAATCCCCCTCAACAACCAACTCAACCCATCAATAACCAAGTAGTCGTCGCGATACCTTATAGTTATGGAGCTCTGAAATGACAATTTACACCTTTACTAGACACTCTTCATAACACAATGTCCCAATGTATACAACAACAAATGATTACTTTACCTGCTATTAAACCTCTAGATCCTACTAAGCCTTTACCACCAACCTTTAAACCCAACGCTTATTGCCATTATCATAGACAAAATGGACATGACACGGAAAATTGTAAGCGTCTTAAACACCTTGTGCAAGACCTCATTGATTCCAGCCGTCTATCCATTGCAAATATTAATGTTAAAGGCAATACGTCTGTTGCCCCTCCAAATCAAAATTTGCAAATTTTTACTGATTCCATGCCCAAACATAATGTGTCATTTGTCAAAGCTAGTTAAACTCCAAACAATGATGTGATGAATATTCATACAGATATTGAACATCCTGATCCTATTCCACATATTACCACTATTAATCCTATGGATGAAATGGTAGGTGTGATAGACATTATCCCTTGTAAGGGCCAACCTAAAAAATCTCTTGATATTTCTTTCTCTTCTAAGGACATACTTCCAAATCTTCCTGATGGTCCTCTTTACATAGTCGGTTGTATTTATGATAAGCCCACTAATGGGATACTCATAGATCTTGCCTGTGGCAAGAATGTGATCATTGAAGAATTTTTGGTATTACATGATCTTTATCAAGATGATTATGATAAACCGAAAGCATGGATCAAAACACACAATGATTTTGTTTTCCCTATGATAGGATCGATCGTCCTTCCATTACAGATAGGACCTAAAACAGTGGATGTTACATTCTCCATCATCCCGTAGTCGGATCAGTTTCGTTTGAGGTTAGGCCATCCATGGCTTCGCTCAATGAAAGTTGTCCCTTCGGTCATACACAAATGTTTAAAGTTTCCGCTTGACAATGACATATTCATTGTTCACCATAGTGGCTTTAATCCTTTGTCTTCTAAAGGAAACTTCTCCTTAGAAGCCTTTTGGCCCGAACCCATGGAACCTATAACGCCACACAATGACTTCTTTTTCATTGCTTACCAAAAGTATAAAGCAAAGAGAATTATAGAATTGTTCATCCGCAACATGTCCCTGTCCGCTTCTGACACTCCTATCCTAGATGAAACAATGCTTCAACTTGAACAAGACCTAACCCATCAAACTCAACCAACACCTGAAACCTCCCACACATCGTCTAAACGACCAAGAGATAATGATAACAACTCTATCATGCCTCCTCGTATAAAACAAGTTTATAAGGCAAAGGAGAAAGTGGATGAAAACCTTCCATGGTTCCTTATGTTCCTCCCCTTCGGGATGACGAGCAACCATGGTTGACCAATCCACTCCTTCACAAACACAACTTGACAATAAAACCAAAAGAAACTGAGGAGCTAGGGAGCGTAGGCGTCAACGTCGTGCCCTTGCTCGCAAGTCACAAGATGAAGAAAATAAAGAAAATCAAAATCCGCACTTGACAGAAGCAATGCATGACAACCCTCCTCCCCAATCACAACAAAACGATCCAATACAACAACCACAACTCGTGATACACCCTTCATTGGACATTATCATCCGTCATGTCGTGATTAATTTGGATGACGATGATGAGATTACGAAAATCGACGAAGAGGTGCATAATGATCTGAATACATTATTTTCCTCTTCCATGAGCTTAAACGACAAATCTCCTACAAGTATACAACCTGGTACTTCCCCTAGTTCGGCACTTGCCTTTGTCCCTTTAGCTAGTCATCTTCCCTCGACATATATCCTAAACATGATTGGGAGGCAAATGACTTGCTCAACAGTTGACTTGCATCTGCCTTACTAGTCTTTTGCATTTTCTTTTTCTTTTTCTTTTGCATGTGTATTGTGTTCCCCTATGATGTTTTGCTTGATGTTCTCTCTCTTTGTGACATTCTTCTATTTGTACTTTCATTCTTCTATATGTCATACATCGCTTTCGCCTTTTTCTTTTGACTTTTGCTTGTCCTTTTGGGGATGACGCAAGGCATCGAGACCGAAATGTCTCTTTCATGTTGACCCAAAAGGCCCCTTTTCTTTTTCTTTGCTCTTTCTTTGTCTTTTTCTTGTGTTTTCCTTTTGGGGATAACGCAAGGCATTGAGACCGAAATGTCTCTTTCATATTGACCCAAAAGGCCCCTTTTTCTTTTTCTTTGCCTTTTCTTTGTCTTTTTCTTGTGTTTTCCTTTTGGGGATGATGCAAGACATTGAGACCGCAATGTCTCTTTTATGTTAACCCAAAAGGCCCTTTTTCTTTTTCTTTGCCTTTTCGTTGTCTTTTTCTTGTGTTTTCCTTTTGGGGATGGCGCAAGGTATTGAGACCAAAATGTCTCTTTCATGTTGATCCAAAAACTTTTTTATTTTCTTTCGCCTTTTCATTTTCATTTGATTGTGTTTTTGGGACGACAAGAAAGTCACAGCAGACATCCTTATGTCTCTTCCAATAATCAAAACCTGATCTTTCTTTTTCTTGTTTCGCCTCTTTGTGTCATCATTCTTCTACTCTATGTATTCGCGGAATTGATACGCCTAAGCTCTCTAAACAACATTGCAAGAATTAACATACCGACCCCAAATCCATACATCCATTCTATGTTTAGAGTTTCCATTTTTGGGGCAACCCCTTCCTTATCTTTTTCCTTTCCTTCACATGATGTAGCCTTACTTAGAAACATATGACTTGGCATAGGGATTTCCATTTTGGCTCTCATGTCTTTCTTTTGCATTATTAGGTTGTTTTTGAAGCAATTGTTTCATGACTTGTAGCAATTCCTTTAAAGTAAGTACATTTTCTTGGTTCTTAGTGTAGTTTGTTACTCATACGATGTGTTTTGTCGCTTGTGGATGACATTGGGTGTAGTGTCCTTCATGAGCATAATATATCTTAACATATTACATTCCTCTTGGTGGCTTGATGTGATGCACTACAGATCCCCTAAGTTGTGAATTTTCTATTCTTTGATTGGTCCTCTCTTGGAGACATTAGACACAATGTTCTCTAAGTTAAAGACCTCAAATGAACTAAGCAAGACTCCTTTGAATATTTCTTTTGTATGTTGCATTTTTCATTTACATGGCCACCTTGCATAACACATCTTGCATGCATGTCGTGCCATCGATTGTTCTCGATGAGCTCACATACGAAGCTTTGTTTGTCTCATGAAGCTCGAAATGCCTTTTTTTTTTGTCACCTTATTAAAGTTATCAGGAGTTATAACTTTGGTATGGTTGAGCGGGAAGCCCATTCTGAGGCATGACTTTTCCCCATAGCCACTTGTGTGTGTGTGAGTGCATATCAGCCATGACTGTATGTTTCTCACCTTTTTGACCTTCTCACCTAGCAGATAGCCATGAGTTTCGTCACTTCAGAGTGAGTATACATTTCTTTTTCCAGACAAACAACCTAGATCCAATCCACAACAGGCTGAACAAACGATCGAAGCTTGATCCAACTTAATTTTTGGTTTGCCATGAGATCTTGATCCTGGGGGCTTGATCACCCCTCTTGATTATTGTTGTCTCATCTTACCAGCGTGGGTGCATTTGGATCCCTCTTGATGTGCATGTTGGGCTACTTTAGTACGAGTTTGAAGCAAGTTCATCCTCTCACTAAAATGGGGGCTTAATGTGTCGCCAAAAAATGTATAGTTGGACATTTTTACGCCCACTTGAGTCTCTCTTATAGACTTTGGCTTGATTTTGCCTAGATTTAATATTGTAATGTGGTCAACACATTCACATTAAGTCTTGGACCCTTGAGAATTATTAAGAATTCTAGGATGTCTTGTAAAAGTGTTGTGAAGTGTTGTAACCCACTTTCACACTTTTATAGGACCCTTTTATTATAATTCACTTAAATAACCTTTTTTTATCACTTACCAAGTCTTATTTCAAAGTGTTGTAAAGAGTTGTAACAAACTATCATATTTTTTTAGGCTTGTCATCACTAATTCAACCCTTTCTCATGTTTAAATGACCCCTTAATGCACTTTCCGACCATACTTAAGTATATTTTTGAGAATATTCCTGTTAAACCTTATTAAATACACTTTAATCCCTAACACCTAATAATATTGCCCTGGTGGGACCAAGTCGCCACCTAGGGCAACTTAGTCCCACTGGGCACAAAAATCAAAATAATTTTAATTTTTTGGCATGATTTTATTCTCTTGACCTTAAGGTCAGCCTGTGATGTGTTATTTTTGAGAAATATTAGAAAATCAAGTATAAATAAAGGGTATTCCCCTCATTTTTCATCTCCTACAATCTTCTAATTTCCATTTCATTATTCAAGCAATTACCAAGCATTCCAAGCACTTTCAAGTATCCATTAGAGCATCTTGTTGCATATCTTCATATTTCAACATCAAGGGTTTGGTGAGTTTGTGATATTGCATGTTGTTTATTCATCATTCTCTCTTTATTTCATTTCATTATCTAGGGTTTGATTACGAATTCGGGGTTTGACCAAGGCAAACCCCTATTCTCTAACCCTTAACCCTTTTTCCCCCCTTTGCATGTGTGTATTTGCAGGTCTTGTATGTAGATTTTTCAAAGAGCAAGGTGTTGAAAAGTGGTCAACAATCCATCAAAGTCATTCAAGTCAACAAAACCCTAATTGAAGCTTGGAAACCTCTTTCAGCCCATTTTCTGTAGTTTCTAAACTAGACACCTTTCAGGAAGGGAAATGCAAACCGAAAGTTACAAATTCTTGTCTTGAATTTCTCGAGATTCCTTGGTGGACTAAGTCACCATCTATGGCGAATTAGTCCCACTGCCAGGCCTGAAAAGTGGTTTTTGCATTTCTGGATACCCATTTGGTAAATTCACGTTCCGACAGAATCTCCCCGAAATAGGATTAAGTCGCCCAGCTTGGCATAAGTGTCCCTATTGGCTTCAACATCAAAATTTGCAGGATTCCAGAGCCTCTCTACATCAGACTTCAGATTCTAGGTGCACCTCTCTAGTCTTGTTTAATTTTGGTATTGTTTACTTGCATTCTTAGGTGTGTTTGCTTACATCACTGTGTTTTCCAACAACTTGCATATCTTAGATTTTGCATTAATAACTCAATTCTTTTATCAGTTTATTGCATTTAGGCATCATATCTAGACATACTTCATCCATCCTTGCATTGATTTTGAGTGTAGACATTACACATTTTGGGTCCATTTCTCTCCTTTTAGGTGAAAAACCCTAGAAGAGTTAGAGAACCCTTGGATACCAAAATCGATGTGCACAATCATCAATCAAGGAGGTTGAACAGGTCAAACAAATGATAGACAAATACACATCAACATCAAGTCAAAAAATAAATACTTCCAAATCAAAGGTCTATGTTTTCAATACTAAAAAAGTTGTGGCAAGGAAAATAGTGAACATCTTAGGATTTCAACTATCTGAGCTACCCTGTACATACCTAGGCATTCCACTCTTCATGAGGGCAAATAGAGTTCCATTCTGGGATAAGGTCATCCAAAGCTTAAAAGCAAAAATCCTTCCTTGGAAAGCCAGGTGGTTGTCCCTCTCTGGCAAAATCTTGATGGTCAAAGCATAACAGCTATACCAAACTACTATTTGGCAGTCCCAAATGCTCCTAAGCTAGTCATCCTGCAGATTGAAAAGCTCATTTGTAGCTTCTTGTGAAAGGGCAATATAGACGAGAAAAAGAAAATTCCTCTAATTTTCCTAGACAAGATGTGTTCAGATAAATTTTCAGGAGGGGCAGGGATACATAAACTCACAACAAGAAAACTAGCCATGGGAGCAAAGCTAGCATGGCGGATGTACACGAAACCCACCTCAAAATAGGCAAGATTGCTCCAAGCCAAGTACCTAGATAATGACAAGCCATCAAGCATATTAACTATATCAAATTCCCCAAATGGATCAACCATGTGGGACTTCATTCTAACCTATAGGGAAGTTATCAACCCCTATATCTCATGGGAATTCAACAATGGTGAGGAGATCCAGTTCTAGAGGGACTCATGGAATTGACACCCTCCTCTAAGCAACATCTAAGCCCTACAACCGGTTGTAGACATTTTATCAAAAAAATATGCCACCAAACTGAAAGACTATATTCAAAACACAGATAGAATTACAGGTCTAATCACTTGGCTAGATTGCTCCAACATGCCAATCTTAGAATTGTAGAAACAAATTTTACAGGAAACCCTAAAATAGAGGATAGCCTTCAAGTCAGATCAACAAGACATAATTATTTGGGCTCCTGTGAAAGATGGAAATTACTCAGTCAAACAAGGCTACAAATCAATAATGAACAATGCTAGGAATACATAGACCTAAAGAGCATATTCCTTTTGTTAGAACCTAATGGTGTTACTAAAGGCTGGGAGTTTTTCTTGGTTAGCCCTATGAAATAAGATCCTAACCAATGACAGATTAATCAAATTAGAACAAGCTGATCCATTTAAGTGCCCATTATGTGATGAAACCTTGGAAAATGTTGACCACCTTTTTGTTCAATGTAACTTTGCACATGAGTGTTGGTCTTTCATAAAAAATAAGCTAGGATGTTCCTTCCCATCCCCCAAATCTTTCTGGGACTTTTCTCCAATTGGCTAGTTCTTTACAAAACAACACTATTTGGATGTCTTTGGAGAATAACTCCAGCAATAGTAACCTAGAACCTTTGGTGGGAGAGGAACAGGCGCATCTTAATGAAGCAAAAAACTTCAGCCCAACAAGTACATGTGTTAATTGAAAAATCTATCTTTGAGGTAGCAAATTCATATATTCACAATCACAAAAAGGTGATCTCTACCTTCACAAATTGGGATGGGGAAATCTTGCTAAGTTGGGAATCTATCACCTTGCCCTTCAAAGGCAACATGCAAGTCTCACCCTCACACAAGATTGACAGGAGCTTTGTTAAATGACAACCCCCAACATTAGGCCTCTCTAAACTAAATTTTGATGGAGGTTTAAGGGGAAATCCAGGTATATCTGGAGCATGGTTTTGTATAAGGAATAGTAAGGGAACACTGATTGTAGCCAAATCAATCCACCTCCCATCAGGAACCAATAACCTAGCAGAATCACAAGCACTCCTACAAGGCTTGAAGTTGGCAATACACTTGAACTTGGGAAAGATTCACATTGAAGTTGATTCCATAGTAGTAATAAATGCATGCAAGGAGAAAATAATCCACAACTGGAAGCTAAAATACATTCTACAAAAAGTATGGCACCTCCTAAATTGTTTCCAAGAAGTTCATATCTCTCAAACATATCGAGAAGGGAACTACCTAGTAGACTTCTTGGCAAACATAGGTTGTGTCAACCATGAAATTGAAATCCGACCGGGTCAACAATTTTACAATATACATTCAAAGTTGGCAAAAATAGTGGTTGTAGAAAGAGAATTGAAAAATCATGAAAGTGATTCCAAGGGATGTAGAGATTGGCTAAGATTCATACTATACACAAGGCTCCATGTAGTACCTATGTATAGGGCGAACAACAAGTTAGTTGCCACCTTGGCAAACCCCACATGAACACAAAAGGTGGTAGGGGATACAACAATTTACGTTACTTGGCACAAGATAGAGAAATTTAAGGAAACAATCAAATCAAAATTTCAAAAAAAAGAGAAGCGGCTCAAGATCAAGCGTGACAGTCTTGTCAGTTGGGATTACCCCACATGTTAAATGCCAAGCAATGAAAAATCCATCAGCGGTGACCTAAGCAGCAGGGATAATAATGGAAGAATCAATGTGTCGAAATGCCTTGATACAAAGGACCAAGGTGACACTAGTAGGGACAAATTTTGATCGACGTGATCGAAGCAGTCCATTCACAAAAGAGGACCGAGTGTAAGAAGTGCCAACTCACACCCCTGCTCCTAGTGTTCGTGCCCCTCATCCCTACGAAAACATCCTACTCAGCGGAGTGAAATATGTGTTAAACTAATGTGGCTTCTTTTGTAGGTACAAGAAGCCCATCATAGCAAGTAATGCGCCCAACACAAGCTAGCCTCACAAATTTGAAATTAAACTCACGAATAAAATAAATGGTAGTTTGTGCCAAGTATTTTTCCATGCAGGGATGTGACAACCCCCATCAAAATTCTTACACCTCTTGCATGACACTTTGGGTTCGTTGCAGGCTCTCATCATGATTTTATATAATTCCATCTGGAAGGATTTCCAGAGCATTCCACAACTGCCCTAGCTTTTCTTTGCAAAGGTTGGCGAGCTCTGGGTAGCAAAATTATGTTTCAATTTGTTGCAGGGAGGTGCGATGCGAAGAACTATGGAGCTCAAGCCGTGGAACCTTCGTGTTCCAATGAAGGCAAAAGAATGGGAAAGGCCATTTGAGTTGTATTTATCACATGAGTATATGGACATTATGTTGAACCTGGACTGCACTAGGGTGGAAGATTGTGAATGCACTATTCTCGGCATTGAGATAATCGATCTGGAGGCGAGGCGAGCCATTCTCCCCTCCTGGGTACTCGATTTTCTTTTCAAATTTCTATGACCTGCTCCAGTCACTAGGAGACCTAGAAGAAATTGTAGAGAAGTATGTGAAAGACATCTTTCTTGAGGATAATGCTCTCCTTAAAGGAGTGCAAGAGTATGACCCATACAAAGGGAAAGGGTATGTAGGCAGACTTTTCCCTTGCAAATACTTGAAGCAGAGGCATGAGTTTGCAGAAATTTTCAAGGGCATTAAGCAGGCTTTTGAGCACAAATGTGACCGCATCCTTCTCAGTGCAATGCGTAGAAATTCTCACCACCTCTGCACTACCATGGACATTAATATTAAAGAGAAGTATTATGCAGTAGCTTTCTGTTGAACGCATACAAACCACCCACCGTTGCATGCTTTTCAGGGCGTTTCCTCTTAGATAGAGTATGCACCACCTACGGCCCTAGATTTGAATGCCCCCACTGTGCAGGGCGACTTCAACATGACAATGACAGGGGAAGATGAAAGTGTAGAGGGACAAGGAGAAAATTCCCCCATCATAGAGCAAATGGAGGAATAATGACTGCAATTTGGTACCATTTTGATAATGCCCAACATTTTGCACTAGTTTGTTGTGTTTTTGAAAAAACTTATAAGGGAAGAATGATATGTTTCTAAAAGCTTACAATGTTGAATGATATGTATTTTGTAAAGTTTTTGAAAGACTAAGTGCATGCCCTGAATGATATGTTTTATGTAAATGGTTTGAAAGACCAAGTGTTGTTAAAGCTATGTCTTACTAGTCTATGCATATCACTATCTACAATGCAATGTAGCATTAGGAGAAACAACTCCAAATTTTGTAAATGGCTAATGGAAAATCATATGTAAATCCTATTTTACTATAATACAATATATATACAAGCTATATGCCTTTTTCTGAAAAAAAAAACTTTATGTTGCTAGATTTAGATACTAGCATATCTATCTTTAGAAAAACCTATCTATAATTTGTTGAGATATATCCTTTTTGAGACACCTAATCCAGTTATATATGAAAAAATATTTAAAAAATAGGTGCCTTGAGAAGTGTCTCTTGGTGTATTATAAATAGTTTCTTCTAACTATAGGTATACTAGTAGCAACATTAATTTCATAATTAAATAAATTTGTTAGAGTAATAATAGTGAAATAACATTAGGGAAGATAAAATGAGAAATACACAATGTGGTAATTGTCAATAAAATGTGCCCCATATAAATGAGAGAAATTAGAAAAACAATTCATTTTCTTTGAAACAAATTTCTAAGTACATATCATTTATCTTATAATAATTTTAGTCTATGTTCTTCACCTTTTCTATTGGCAAATTGTTTCCCAATTTCATTCTTTCATAGTTGTCTTATGTAAACAATGATATTATTCTTAGACTTTGCAAGAAATTTACATGAAATAGAGTCATAAATGTCAACACTGTTCTCTCTTTTTGTCTTATGTTAATAGTTGCTTTTGAAAGAGTAAAAATCGTGTGATTTGTGTATTGTCAATGCTCAGGCCATTTGTAAGTCTATTTGAATTGTGCACTTTTTTTTATTGGTGTAATTGGAATTGTATGTTGAGTTTGGTCTATAAATAGTATCGTTGAGTAATTTTCAAACTCAACCATAAAATAGTTCGGCCAACTAAAGATAATTTGTGTCAAACTTTCGGCCAACTAAATAGTTTCGAGCAAAACCGTCATCTATTTGGGAAAAAAAATTCAGGGGAAAACAAAATTGTTTTCTATTTTTTATTTATTGTCAACTCAAGGTCATTTTTTTCTAAAATTTTCATCAATTCAAAAATTGCTTTAAATTTTAAAAAA